>WBMV01005710.1:1208951-1279738 GCA_013396655.1 Campylorhamphus procurvoides
CGCTTATAAAAATCTCAGAACGAGACCAGAGTGGAAATTTCATACTGTATCAGGACTGAAAGAAACATTCAGAATTTAGCTTAACAGTCTGACATATTTATCATTACATTAATATCTAAACTGTATTAAAAACTGCATTTCAGTACATGCAATGAGAAATTGGCTACACTACAAAAGCACTGATAATAGCGTTATCTCTTCTGTTCCAGCAAATATAACCTCAAAGAGGAGGCTTCCTCTATTGACAATTCAAAGCCTTCTTGAGTATTCACATTATGACTCTGACACTTGCATGACTGATAAGAGACAAAGTCAGAAAAAGTTTGAAGGTCATTCTTTTGTCTCCCTTGAAACTGGTATTTTTAATACCATCTAGCAAATCTTTTCTGGCCAATTCTCTGTTGAGAAATGTCCTGTTTTTTGGTAGATATCAAACTACTGTATGACTGAAAGTATTCTACTCCCTTTCTAAGCCTGCCAAATTAAAATAAAAACATCGGAATAACAGAACTGACCTTTACAATGAAAAGAAGAAACACTGCAATGAGGAAGTACAAATATTTGTTCTGTTTGTTCTGTTAAGAAATAAAGCTTTTAAAACTGATTATGTAGGATCTACATATTAACTTGAATATGTAGTTTTATTAATATTTCAGAATAGTTATAAAGAATTATAAAAATATTAAAGGACTGAAAAACGTGCTTGAAAGTCATATGTATAAGAAGATATAAAAATATTTCTATAATGTGACCTGCTAAATACAGAAAAATTATATTCATAGCATGTTAAAAAAGCAAATTACTCTCACAGCATATTGGGAATAAATATATGACAAATGGGGCCAGGATTCACCCACTGTAATACTTCAAAATATGACAGAAAATCCACAATGAAATGTTTTTTATGTACAAAGAGCACGATATATTTTTAAATTATTATCACACATAAATAGCATTTAGGTATTAATTTACTGTTATAGTTTCTTAGTTGAGAAATTAGATTTGATAACTAAACAAAAATTGCATCAAAGTTCTCTTTAGAAGACTTAAAGGAAGTCAAGATGGTAAACTGAAGTACTCATTAAAATTACTGTCGATTTCAGTTAGCTATTAATTACATATAGACACCCTCCCACCCCTCCCCAAGACATCATTTAGAATCTCTTCTCAACACCAAAACTGCTTTACAAATTTGTAATGAAGAAAGCAGTTTACCCTCTGGTACAGTCATTTTCTAAACATTCATTGAAAGTGGCATTTCCACTGTCAATTGAAAATGACAAGATTGAAAAGGAAAGATCTTCAACTCCAGTAGACAAACAATATATTTTTGTATATGACATAAAATCTGGCAAAGCCCTTAAATTATGAAAACAAAGCATTTAAGTCAAGATTCTGAGAAGCCTACAGATGTTTGGTCTTTTCAAGAAACAGAGAAAACAGCAGTACAGTGCTACTAAAAAGCAGAAATAACCGTAAGGTGTATCTTAGCTTTTGTTCATATGTATATATATATTATATATCCTAGCAAGAAAAAGATATAAATTTAATGATCCTTTACTAGAATATGCCTTGTAAAATATAAGGCACACCTCCTCTTAGGAAAAGGCATATCAGATACAAATTATGATTGAAATATCTTCATCGAAGTAGAGCCTCTTGTTCAAAATCACACTTTATATCAAAACAAATTTCAAAATTTGACCAGAAGAATACCAACATTACTAATGTAAAGATGCTTATGTTGAGCTGCTGAAGACTCAATGGCTATGTTTGTATTAGCAAGTAGTGCATATTAATTCTCCAAACCCAATATCCACACTATGCACATCTCCAGTGGTTCTATTTCACACTACTTCCTCTTTGGTCCAATGGACTGAACCAATCGAGCAGCTGTGAGTGTACTGGCTGAACCCCTTGAGTTCACCTTTTGGCATAATTTCTTGCAAAAGGATCATAAGGCCATGTGTCCTGTGTATTGTAAACCAAAGTACAAAGCATCTTTTCTGCTAGTTTTGGGACTTAAGAGGTAGAGAACATCCTGATCTATACAAACTGACAACATCACCAGAAGGATGATTTGTTTGGATTGCTCCCAACTGCCACAGACACTCTGGTTTTAATGTTATACCCTGTTTTTATAATGCTGTTATTTTGTTGATATTCATTATATACACACATATATATATGAGCATACCCAGACCAAAAACGAGGATGCCAACTATTCAAAAAATGCATACCTTGAGGTAACAATGCTTTTTGCCAAAATCAATAACCAATTGCATGTGATGCTCTGTTTAATATTGTTAACTACATTCTGATTGATTTTTACAACAATTTTAAGTTATATCTATAATATAGCCAATAACCTTTTAAACCATGGTAAAACTTGGGAGATTGATGTATCTCAACGTACTTAGCAATGATGGGCACATATAAAATGGACACTTTTATAGCATGGAGGCAAAAGGTACCTGCATGACTACTTCATGAGATAAAGATAAATGACTGTAGTCAAGCAGGGGACTGTGGTAGCATAGTCCCACCCTGATAAGATCTAAAATGATCAGAGAATACATACTATGCAAGCCATCATGAAAGCTATCATGCATGTTCAAATGCTGGAGCCAGGATGTTGTCTCAGTGTTGTTATGTTAAAACCATCCTGGTTCAAATACAAACTTCAAATACACATCCTGCTTTTGAAACAGGATTTGACAGATAAGCTGCTCTGCCAGCCTATAGATCTGTGACTACTAGTCAATCACTTTATCCTATAAAAGCCCAGTCCCCTTTCATGCGGTCAGGTTCTTCTGGGGGATGCCCTCCAAAGACACTCCTCTGGGTTGAGAGAAAGAGATCACCCCACGAGCACTGGTATCAGTGAGTTACATCAAATCTCTACTTAACAATGACTTCTTTCTGCTAGCTTTAATATAATTGCTTCAATACTTGCTTCAGTATAGTGCACTATCCCATTTTATAATATCTTACTAGTAGATGTTTAGCTTTTAGACTGTGTAGTAAATAATTCTGATTAAGATCTTTGACTGATAATTTGCAATAATTATTTATTTTATACAAATAGTCTCATTTCGCCAAACATTAAAACCTGCAGGACAAAGTCGTTCAATCCCACCTCTGAGATTCCTTAAACTGCTGACATAATCTGAGGCTAAGATTGGATTCAGCCCCACTTCAACTCCTCTCTGAGAAGGGGTTTAGAAAGCAAGGGAGTCCTTTCTGCACCTTGTGACTCAATGACAAGGCTCCTTTAATAAATTTTGTCTCAGCCTTCCAATCCCACCCATGACAGTTATGTTCCACGAGAAGTAACAATATTTTAAGTGCATTTTCACATAAAAAGGGCGTTGTAAAGACACAGGAAACATAAAATAATTTCAGGTAAAATTACTTGAATTGACTCCGTACAGAAACTGAAAAATTAATAGTAACACATTTTGAACTATAAATTTAAGATTTTTACATTTCAAAAGAACTCAACTGAAATGGAAAATTAATGAAGGAAATCATCCGTACTAGAAAAATTTGGTGAACTGAATGAAACCACTAAAGTTTCTTAAGCTATCTTGAACCTATATCCCATACATCTTAAAAATAAATAAGTAAATAAACAATTTAGTGACCTTTCAGGGAAGTATTCTGGAACTGATTAATAATCCCAAACAGAACACACGAACAATCAGAGTTTAGAAAGAATGAAAAAAGATTAACTAGCAAATACATTTCCCTCTTAAAAGGTCAAGAAATTTAGGGATAAAATGAAAGTTGTCAGGAGGCAAACTGAGGCGGCCCCGCAAATGAAATGCAAACAGATAGTTCAAGATACGAAGGAACATGGAAATGAGATGAAATGCAGCAAACTTAATCCAAAGAGACAGGTACCAAATCTATCAGGCATCCCTTTATTAAGGTAATTAATGCTTCTGACAAAAAAAAAAAAGTGTTTCTATTTCTCTGGACTTTAGCAGTTCATTCGGTTACACGTAAAGCTGGAAAAAAAATGGATTTGGAACAAACTCTATAAGCAGGTTGAATAATTGATCAGTAGGAGAGAGAGTAGGCCATTTAAAAATACATAAGGGAACTCTAGATCTTGGGCCTAATTCATTAAGTTTCAAAGATGACTTCAGTGCAAAAATCGGTACTAATGGATTCAGCAGAGGCCAGAAAAGAACCAAGGAAAAAACAGGAAGAACTGCAAGCTGTACACTTCAAAATGTGGAAGAATTTCCACAAATTATGTTCTTATTGTATGAAAAGAACTCAGGTAAAAGGTATCCACTATATAAGTATGGGCTGAATATGATTCATTACTTTGATCTGCCTATTAAAAATTTCAGTCAAAATCAAGGTACAAAGCGTTGCATCTGTGATTCTCCCAATAATTAAAAACTTAATGTGAATACAAAAGCTGGTACAACAGCACTGTGAAACAAGTCTAGGAGCAAAAGCTTAATTAAAGTCAAAGATTTTGATAAGATACACTTGCCCGTGATTGGACAGTGTACAAGAGCACTCCCACTTCTGCATACTCATGCACAATGAATTAGGCTTTACAGCTATTTTATGTGCCAGAGCTATACAAAATGGTATAGATAGTCAAATAAAAAAAAATAAGGGGCAAAGGAGAAGGAAAAGAATTTAAACCAATATTATGCATATGGACTGACCTTGGTACTTATGCTAATAACCTAACATTATGTTATTCATTAACTCTCAAAGAAAATAAGTTCCACTGAACAGAGGCTTATTAAATATATCAGCAGATATATTTACAATGTATTTGTTATCTGTACCAGTAAAATCCATGATTCTGTTGGAAGTTGTTTCTGGTTTTTGGCTTTGGGGTCTTTTTCCCAATTACCCTTCTCTTTTTCAAATTGTTGCTGTATGTTTATTATTCCAGTTGTGCTGTCTATTTTCAGGATTCATTCTGCCTTTGCAATATATGCTATCTTTTCTGGAAGGTACATTCTTCAATTTATACAGAAAATAATCCTCTAACAGTGGTTTGAATGCCTCTCTAACCTGCTTCTTCTACAATTTTTTTCCTCAGCTTTAAAGAGGGATTTCAACTGTTTATTCTTGAGTAAATGAAGCTTTCCAATATTTTAGAAGGGTTAAGGAATCATGAAAATAAACAGGAGAAAAAGCCAGCAGAAATACAAATTAAAGTTTTTGTACTGTTTCTATTTTTACTCAAGTTTTGCAAAAATATTTGTAGGCCTGAATTTCATCTATTGGTTTCTAAGGGATGAGAGGAATACAGTGGAAAGACCTGTATGAGCAATACCTAAAGTGGCATATACATTCACATCACATCCTTGTGGTTCTGTATTTTTCCAGAGCTAATTAATAATAATGCAAGTGCCCAATTATTGGGATTTTAAATGACTAACAGCATAAATTTAATTCAATTTGTTCTTAAATCAATTCCCAAAATCCATTATTAAACTGCACAGCTGATCCAGTACTTGCATCATCTCCATTTGCTGTAGCATGCTTCTAGTTAAATGCACATTCAGAGAGTAAAACAGCTCACACTGATGAAATTATCTCCAGTTTTTTAAAGGGCCATACAAAAGGGCTGTGAGTACTACCACATCCAAATATTTCTGCACATTTCCAGCATTCAATTTTGAAGCTTTGATTTTACACCCAAGGCATTTTAATGGCAGTACACCTACACGTCCTCTAAAGACAGTCTATGTCTTTGTTTCCTCCTTTCCAGAATTAAAAATATCGTAAATGACAGCACTGGACAAGAGCAAACAGTGTTTATTCAATCATTACACCATTCATTGAAGTGTTCACTGTCTATAAACAAATAAAAATAATAGAACTACTCTGAAAATTGTTTCTTCAATGATTCTGGTATTTAGGCATACAGAAGACTATGAACAATTCCTACTTTTAGATATCTGTGAGGAATGACGCTGGTTAATATGAACTATGGAATACTTTTTAAAATGTTTTTTATAACAGTGATTGTAAAAAAAAAAATCATAAACCAAATACTTCTTCCATTCTATTGACCCACGTCAAAAGTGTGAGAGGCTGGTAAATGCACAGAACTTCCCTCTTAAATGATAATCCTATTTTTTTTTCAAATGTAGCACATTATAGTTTGCTAAGTGACCTCAGGACCTGTGACCATGAAGGAGATTATTTTATGCTTTTGTTTCCCGCTCAAAAGCTAGACTTGCAAGACTTTCAATAAAGAACTTTTTTAATTTGCACTGTATCTAAAGTTAAAGTGCTCCAGCCTTTAACAACTTTAGCACAAACATAGACTTTTAAGGGGAACACTGAAAAATGCCTTTTTTTTCAGTACAAATATACACACAAGAACTAGTCTACTTCTAATAAATATGCAAGTTTGATTCTGTGAGTACTGAATACTAAGAACAGGTGATGCACACAAAATCTGCTTCTCAATGCACTTCTGTACATAATATAAGCTTGACACAAGATGTTTTTAAAACCATTAAAGAGCAGATCAATCTCAGCTGTGTTATGCGGAAGCAAAGTCTAAGAAGGGCTACTGTTCTGCAGTGGCTTTTTAATTGACAGACAAATGTACTTATCTAAAGGGTAGTGCAAAATGAAAATAATTCCTTGTGTGAAGCCTACTCCTTTTGTGAACTTGTTTCCCAGCAATGTGGACGTAAAGAAAGCTTGAATGCTGACCAGAAGCAAGGACAGAAGTTATCTCTTCCTCATGGACAAAGCAGTTGAAAACATTTTTGGTGACTTTTTTGATAAACACAGCTTGCCAGTTACATAGCCACAGCAAGACAACTGACTTAGCAACATCTACTTCTAAATGTAAGCACTGACAATGCAACATTGTAAGCTAGTCTTAACATGTAGTCTTAACTAGCTTAACATGTAAGCTCGTCCTGTGAGCAAGATCTATCTGGAACTAATTAAAAAAACCCAAAAACAAATCAACAAAACAAACAAACTTTTCACCCAGTAGTTTAGAACAGAATCCCAACAGCTTGAACTTGTCCTTTGGACATAACAGAAGACCAGAAAGCTTTAATATTACTGACACATGTTGTATGGCATTTTTGATGACATAATGATTATAGAATCTGCAAAATAGGTTTTATATTTCCAAGATATTTTACAATGACTACTGAGAAGACAAATATATATATATATATATATACACATACATATACAACTTGTTTTATAATTACAACCATTAGAATTAACAGAAGTACAATATCAACTAAAGAACAGTCCATAAATATACTATATAAATAAATCTGAGAAATGCAAAAAAAAAATCAGGAAACAAGGTCCTTAATTTAGTGAAAGACTTTTATTGTTTGTTCTAAAGCTGAAAAATATTTCACTTCTGTTACTGAAGTATTACTGTGCCAAAAGAAAAGTGAATATACACATGTTCCTTCAAGTAAATTTTCAGAGTTGCATTATAAAAATTATAAAAATTAAAAGTTATAAAAATTAGTGATAATTTTACTAGTGTCTTGGGGAAAAAAATCCTAAACCAAAACACCAACACTCCTTCCAACCAAACAACATCAAAGTAAGATTAACCCAGCAGTCAACCCTTGCCTTTACCAGAGCACCTACTACTACATTCTGTTCATATGTACAACCTTCCCAAGTACCAGCTTATTCTATTCTCATTTTAGTCTAGAAATAGGATTTGCCTATCTAAACACATCAGCTGAAATTAAAACCAGTTCCTCAGCTCCTGGGGTTCAGACTCTGTTTAACTTTTTGCTGCTCCGGAGAAAAAACACAAATGAGCATAGTAGTAACGTCATTAACCTCGAGAATGTTCATAATGCTTCAAAAGAATATATAAGGAAAATAATGAAAGCAGTATGTGTGTCTGTCCCTGACTACATTATCTACAAGATCTGCATGGCAACATTAATAAATTAAAAAAAAATTAAATCTTATGAATTATTCAAAGAACAGAAAAACAAAAAACATATAACCTGACGTTTAATATTTGGGAAGTCTGAAATATTGATAGGTCGGATATATAGTACCATGCCCTTTAGAGGCTCAGAAGAACAAACTACATGTACAATAAAACTTTTTAGTTTACCTTTTCATTTAGTCCTTATGTCTTCTTCTACTGTATCTTCCTTCAGGGACAGTCAATTAAAATGAAAGGTTAGCCAAAGAAAGGAATTAATGCTGGCACCAGAGCTACACAAAAAAAAGTCAGAATAATTTTTGTTTCCATGAAAACATACAAAAATCATTTTATATTTAATAAAGTATAATCTAGCAAATAACTATTGCCTTGCAGATTCAAAAAAAAAAAAAAAAAAGTTCCTTATGTTCCAGAAAAAATAACCACAATAAAAAGGTACCTTTCTGAACCAGAAATTATGGGGGAATTAGTCCATGAAGGACTGTCTGAACTATACTGCTTCATTTACATTAACACACTCAAATGCACATTCCTTCTCCTGACATTGTTCAGAAGCATAAGAGAAATCTAATCTGTTACATCGAAATGACAGCATTAGGGCTTACTAGCAAAACTCTATGGAAAGGCAAGAGCTCACCAACATAAAAATGCACCAGGTCTATAGCTCTACAAGGGTCAGCAGGACAGAAAATAGTTTGATAGTCATTCACAAGACAATTCCCAACTGCTGAAATTTTACTTCAGCAAAAGTAACATCTGCATCCTTGTACTATAGATTACCTTTCTAGAGGGAACAGGTAAGAGTCACAAGATAATCCAAGAAAAATAGTGAAAAATTGAAAGATGATGTTATGCAACAGGGAAAATATGTTCCTTTCCTCCTCCTTTACCTCCTCTCAAAGCTCTAAGACTTCAGAAGAAAACAAACATGCATAAATTGTTTAATAGCTACAGGAAGTGTAGCTTCTGCTACCTGCACGGCTCTATTCAGTGCAGATTCTACACAGTGAAAAATCTCTCCCTATTCCAGACTTAATGTTTTCTTGTTTTCAGTGGGAATATTGCAGTAATATCATAATAATGCTCATGTCACTTAAGCAAAAGCATGCTGTCAGGAGCTCTGAAAAGCTGTACTGCTGGGCTAAGTCCAAATTTTATTAATGTCAGTGTTGAAATCTAATTAAGAACTTGGCTAAATCAGCTTTTACTGAAGAGAAGGATAAGATTTACCTTGACTGTTCCTGAGGGAAATTAAAAACAAAAGATAAAAATGAATTAAAAGGTTAAAATTAAAAGAATTCTGTGGATGGTCAAACACTGGAAAAGGTTAGAGAGTCTCTGATCGTGGAGGCATTCAAAATTCTCTTAGACAAAGTCCTGAGCAACCTGACCACCTCTGAACACAGCAACTGGACTAGAAAATCTTCAAAGTTACCTTCCAATCAAAATTATTTTAATAAAGAAGGCTCTTATCTTTTAGCATCTACACAATCAGTAAAATCTGGGGAGACAGAAAAACTAGATTCTTGCCTGGCATTTAAGCTGGATTTAAGAAAATGGCTCTTGTTCTAGTAGTAACAGAACAACATGAACTGGTTTTGCCCATGTGTCATTCTGGTTTTCTGTCTTAAAAGTATATTTTACTGTATTGCATTATCAATCTATCTTCAGATAACTCATAACCACATAGTTGAGGTCTCTTGACTTCTGACATAGAAAGAGCTGTTCTGCAGTAAACAGTTCCTTCAAATTAAACTAAATAGATCCTAGGAGGCCATCTACATTTAGGAAAAGGAAGGTAAGGAGTGGGGAATAAGGGACATTTATTAGTTGAAAGTGGTATCAGTCAAAAAATTTAGATTTCTGTTGGTACAAGAAGCAATTAAAATCCGGAAAGTTTTTTCTTTTTAAATTTCTTTTTATCATGATAGATTACTTGCTGAATGATTACTTGCCTAAAATCCAGTTTTACTTGATGAGAACACATTCTATCTTTACTGAGACAAAATAACAGCCATCACAATACAATGCTACTATGTGAACTTTTACAGCATATATGAGTCCAAAGTCGACCATTATAAGAACACAGAGGTTCTAATGCCTCATCTCACAACCCTTCTGTCATGACCATTTTCCTACCTCCTTTTCTTCCCACAATAAAAAAATAAGAGTACAAAATATTGTGTAGGGTTTCCCTGTTATAATATCAAGGTGGAAACGTGTCATACAGAATGCCAGATACAATCACCCTTGCAATCTCAAAAATTAGGACAGATGTCTTACACAGGTTAATAATTTTACCCACTGTAGTTTAGAGATAATGTTGCCCAGTTGATAACATGTTGAACTGTTTACAGAATTGTTTTATACTAGTTCTACACCTTACACTGTCAATTGTTCACTTTTTTTGACTAAATCATGACAGAAGTTTAATTTAAAGGCTTGCGAAACTCTTTAGCTCTTGTAGCTTCTGAATAGATTCAATGCCTTGATAACCACAGGAAAGTTATTTCATTAAAAATACTCAGCACATAAATAATGCACAACTCATTTCTATCCAGCATGTTAATATAAATAATTAGCTATTCCCTTAAAATTTGAAGAAGTACTTTCAACAATACTATGATTGTGATTAGTGTCAACAGATGCACCAAGATACTGTTATGATAAAAGTCAGATCAATCTCATACCTTACGTTAGGTACTGATATAATCTTTATAAACTTTTTTTTTATTAAAAAGCAAGACAAATATATAATAATATATCACACATTACAGTGACTTTTGCATGTATAGGAACTGTTACCAAATAGTATTGCCAATTGCAGAAAAGTCAGGGATTAAAAATACAATCTTGGCCAACTGGACTTTCAAGCATGCTTCCAGATACACTGAAGACAAAAGGACAATGTATTTACTGTGACTTACTGAGCTTGAAAGAGTCATTCTTTAAAACCGTTTCAAGGAATGGTTCCATATATTTTAATTAGACTCATACGAAAAAGTTTGTATCAGAAACAATGAAGCATTAACCTTAGTAAGCGACATTTTATCCTACTTAGCAGTAGAAGACTAACACAAATTAAGACTCCTAACATTCTTAGCTGAAACTTTTCAGAGTATCTTAACTTTGCATTGACAAATGCAAAAATGGTACCAGAAGTCAAATATATTTTTCCTTTAATTTCAGAAACATACAGATTACCACATATCTATCAGCAAGAAAAGTGAATAAAGATCAGTGGTTATAAAACTGTGAAAGATAAGTAGGGGGTGGGGGGGAAAGGATGAATCAACTCTACAGTGGAACAGATATTTATATTTAATATATTGCAAGGTGTTCTATCTAAAAGATAAATTGTTTCCTAAGGACATAATTTGTGTTATGCTTAAGCAATTTTAACAATCTTTTAAATATAAGACAATAAAAAAGTATCTAATTAATATAGTGCTAAATGATACCATTGTCCATTCCACAAAGTAGCAGCTTAAGTTGTAAAAACTTCTAATAACACATAATAAAACCATTATATTTTCCTCTTCACACAAAAACTTTTCCAACTTTTAATAATTTCTTCTCAGAGAAGGAAAGAAAATTATAAGCTTTAGAAACTATGTTAATTCAGTATTTTAGATCAAGCTTGTCCTTTACAGGCTTTTACAGTTTTACTGTTCTCCTTCACAGTAAAATTTCAACCATTTTAAAGAAGCAGTCTTAAGCACATTGCACAATAAAAATTGTGTAATTTGTATGCAAAAACCAAAAAAAAGCTGCTAGTCCATAGACAGATATACATAAATGCTTTCTTAGCCACTGCTGATATTTGATTAAAAGCTGATAGAAATCTAATGAGAATTCTTTGCTATTAGGTCAATTAAACAGCAGCAGAACTGCTTCTGCGGAAGCCTTAAAACCATGTAATTGCTTTCTCCAGCTCTCTTACTTGTCTCACCACCAGCTCTATACAGAACAAGTTCTGAATAAAATTTGGAACTCTCACAAGACTTCATACACAGACATCAATAGGATGTTTAGTTATCATTCTCAGTCCCAGTAAAACAGAAAGAGATTTTAGCATCACACAGTCAGTAAGGGCCTAATCCTACAAATATTATTTGGCAAAAGATTAAGAACTTCGGAAGTTAAACAGAAATAAAGAATATGCCAAGGCAGAAGACCAGCACCAGTTTCAACAACCTAAACCAGAACAGAAATAGCAAACTGTATGATTCAACTTTCTGCATCAAAATTGATGCTGCTTTGATGTAGACCCAAGACCTGATGGCAATGGGGAATAAAGGAACTAACTGCAACAGCCTAAATAAGAAAGCACATTAACTTCACAGAACAGACCACAGAGAAATACAAAAATATGGTTTAAAAGCTTCAAATAATATCATTATAGAGTTAAAGTAGTTTAGGCAATCAAGCAAAAAATAACTGCAATGCACAAGTCAAAAATTTTAAGAACTTCCACAAATTTTAAGTTACTTCCACAAGATACTGGCAATAGTAAGTAGTGTTGTCTAAGTAAAGCAAACAGAAGTCTTTTTATCTTTTGAAGGAAAAAAACAAAGAAAAACATGAGGAATTTAAGAAGAAATTGTCATCTAAAGTTACCGCAAGAACAAAGAATATAATAGGAGATATTTGAGGCAAGGAACAATTTATGGAGACAGACTATTTCTACTTTCAAAGTCTGCTGGCATATCAGGCTAGTACAGAACTGAACCACTAGCTCCTATGAAGTAACAAAAGCTAAGAATCAGTATTTTGAACCTAACAATAAAACTATTAAGCTTGGTTCTCCTCTTTAAACCAGAAATTTATGTGGTAAGACTGTCAGCAAAGTTTCAGAGTATTACATAAGAGTAATCCTTGTACAAAATTGGCATGCAGATTTGGAATTGCTGTAAAATGCTAGACATTGGAAAGGAAGTGAGTTAAATTTCATCCAGATGAACAGTAGTTGCTGACTTAATTCACAAAGTGTTACAGTGAACTATCATGCTTGAGTAAATCCCAAAGAAGTGTTAGATAAGCACTTTTATGACTTCAAATTCACAGAAACATAGATAAGTGCTAAAAAAATGAAATAGAAAATGTGCAAAAGTGCCATTTGAAAAAAAATACTCACAATGTAAAACAGGCAAAGGTTGATCAAATACTTATTAAGCTTCTAACACTTCTAAAGTTAGAGCTTTAAATTAAAACTATATTGGTCAGCGGTTGTGTAATTAAAGCAGGATCTTGCCATCCTGCATCTATCCTTTTTTCACTTCTTAGAATCTGACTGGTTCTACTTACTGACACAGCCATAGCTCCAAATAGGTAATACTGACACGTGAACAAGGGGAGAGATAAATCAGAGGCACAAATAACTTACTTGAAGTCATAAAATGCAGCAGAACCAGAAAAGAATGTATGTATGTTGACCAGTACAATAGGTTAGTATCTAGAATTTTAAAACATCTTTACCATCATTTCCATTATTTAGTTGTGTGTGCTAACATTCCCAAAGTAGCAGTTTTTCAGACACTCAGGATAGGAGTTCACATTCTGAAAACTTAGACAAACCAGCAAAACTCAGAAGTACTTTTGAATTATTAAATGTAGTGTATACTTCAAAAACAGGTCTTTGAGACAGGCAATATGTATAAACTAATTTGTCACAAACAGCACTTTTTCTATGCAGTATTTCTCTTTTCTGTCAATCCATAGGAAAGCACCATAAATTTAATACTGCAAGGCAGTAATGAAAAATTCTAAATTTTCATAAACAGTATTTTATTTGGCTTATTTATTGTATCATCAATTCTATTTCTGAATAACAAAGTTCACACGTGAAATCCTGTCATTTTATTACATCAATATGCTACTAAAATGATAAAATGTAAAAGCGCAAATGCAGATTAGTCATCAAATTTGAACCATAAATTTTTGCTACTACAATTAAGCTTTGACACAAAGAGAGCTTAAAATAATTTCTTTCTTTAAGATATAAGACAGTTTCCTTTAATTAGTGATGGCTAAAGCTGAAAATAGCTTAACAGGCCACTAGTTATGAAAAAGCTTCCTGATCACTAAGTTCATCGCAAGTTCTGTAGATTCCATCCCAAGAAATTGATTGAAAAGTGGTAAAGAACAAAGAGTGGTAGAAACTAGAAAAGGTCCTCTTTACATTTTTGGCGGGTAAAGAGAATTTATTTTTCTGAAATCTGATGAACATATGCTAATTTGTGAGCAGGAAGAAGCAAAAAAGGTCATTCTTCAAAAGCAGAAGTTGCAGAATATAACAGTAATTTTCACAACAGTCAACTTAGTAAAGCTGCTGAAAAATTTAAATTGAAGGAGCAAAACGATACAGAAAAAAGCTTTCCATAAAGTTCAGCAAAAGAGTTACAGACATGATGGAAAATGGTGCACTTTCTTCAATTTCTAGCTAAAGTCCTCTGGAGAGGAAGGTAAGAAGTTAAAACCCTCAAAGGTTAGTGTAAAGGTAGCCTGAATGAAAAAAACAACACAAATTTGGTTTTTATTGTGTGAGTGAGCATGTCCCTAGAAAAAGACAGAATACCTGTGTTTATCCTTGTGCAGCAGAAATTGTGTGGTAAGAAACAGTTTATCACACATTCTCTACAGCTGGTAGCCTCATAGAGAGAATTTTGAAAAACACACTCACATGTCATTGCTCAAATCACAGATGGTAGCACCTTTCAACATCTGAACCTTTTAAACAACTGAAACTCCAAAACAGACTCTGCCTGCAACTAGAGACTTAAGATTCTGGCAGACTGTGATACAGAACTATGGTATTGCAATTATTTGCAATTGTAGACTCACTGTAACAAGTGACTGTCTATATAATGTTTTCCCTCAAAATAAAATTAAAATAATGCACTCACCACTTGTCCATTCTGAGGATTTTTATGTGCATATGGTGGTCCTCGGATGTGATTCCACATCTGACCAGATGTCATAGCAAATACAACACACTAGGAAAAATAGAAAAACAATATACTCATTAATTTAACATGAGGAAGTGAATAGAAAACTATTCTGCTGGTGGTTCTTGCTTTAGATACACAACTGTTTCCCTAATCAGACACAGTATCTACCTCTATTTGATTTTAGGACCATGTCTTCTTCACATGTGTTGCTCTTATAAAATTCTTAAGGATTTTTATCATTCTGAAAATGAGTCAGCTCAAGACAGATTTTTCAAATCTCACTTGAAATAATCCTAGATTTATGTGCCACATTTACACATCTATATAGCAACAAGCACTTGCAGCAGTAGAAGGCACTCACTGCAAATGTTCTGGAAACTAGTATTCAAGATTTATACAACCTTTCAAGAAAACATTTCTGCCTCTACAGCCTATACAAATGTTTAGCTTACCTTTTTGCTTTCAGGTGTATGAAATGATATATAAATTCATAGAAAAAATCTAATTATTAGAAAAAACCCTGTCCTATTTTATGAAAAACTGTCTTATGAAATTCTCATTGTGTGTCCTATGACTGTGATTCATTTTAGCTATGACAAATAGCAATGATTGAGTTGTTAGTAAAGTGAAATTCCCTATGGAATAGTGTGAAGTTAGGTTAGGGATGGATGACAATGGTAGAAACAGACTTTAATTTTCATAGAAGGCCATAAAGCAGAATCTACATGACAAACATTGCGGTCATACTTAGAGCCATTATGACTCTCTAAAGAGGAAAACATAGTATCTTTTGATTAACAAATGAGAAAAACAGAAATAAGAAACTTGTATCATCTAAATATGCCTTTTATCAGTATAGATAATCCTTACACAAACTACAAGATAATTTGAGTACAGTTACATATATGCTCATCTTTACTGAACATCAATATTCACAACAGCATATGAAGTCATAAAGATTTAGGCAGATAGACCACAAACACAAAAATTCATACTAAAACCCTTTAAGGGGTTTTTTAAAGAAGGCTTAATAACACATTTGCAAAGTAAACGTAAGCTACTGTTGCTCTGTATCCCTGTAAATGCAGCATTTCTACCTCTAGTAATATGAACAAATTTTGCAAGGCCTTACTACTGAATTTTGTTGGGCTTTATTCAAATCTGTCCTGGCTGTCACAGTTTTGGGTTTTGTTTTGGTTTGGGGTTTTGGTGGAATTTATGTTTGTTTTTTGTGGTTGTTGTTTGGTAGTTGTTGGTGGGTTTTTTTAACTTGTTTAGCTGAAACATCAATTTCTCCAAAGATCAGGTGATTATGTCTAGTTTACATTACATTTGCTTATCTTTGCATGACTTAATTTTCCCCCCCCTATTCTGTTTGGGATTAAATAATCATGCCCAACATAGTGATGTACTGCAGGCAGGAGATGACAGGATAGCTAGCAAAACTGTAAACACAGCATGCAGTGTACCAGTATGGACTAACAAGAAAGGATGCACAGGACTACACTGGAGACCCCAAGTCGACAACTATTACACGCACAGTAAATAAAGAAACACAGACGCAGGAGGTCATCAAAAACATTTTTAAGGCTAACAAAGAGAACAAAGGACAAGCAACCAGCAAATCAGTGAAGGAAGCACAAAGTGTAAAATAGTCCCAAGTGGACTCTAAAACAAGGAGGAAGAAAGCAGTAGTATAGAGAAACAATGGAAGAGTAACTGTGAGAAAGGCAAAGATACTAAGAAGTGTATGCAGAACCATTTTAATCATGCTGTTATGAATGAGACTTTTTTCTCTTGTAAATGAAAGAAAAAATACATTTTCTTAGATGGCTTAATTATAATTTTTCCTTGTAGTGGTAAGATTTTACTTACACTAAGAAGAGGTTCTTGGCTTTAAATATAAGGTGTGTTTCATTTTTCCCTTGGCAGGATTTGGAATGTCACAGTATAGCAATTAATATGGCAGATATAGGCATACAGGTAGTAGTTATTAGCAAATGGATTACATTACTGCAAAAAAATAACAGTTATTTCTATAACTTGCAGAGTGTTTTAGCAGAGAAATTTATACCACAATTTTGGTGATGAATCACACAATAGATAGCTTATGTTAAAGCACAAAAGTGTAGAAACCAAAAATGTGGGTAACAAAAGTGAAGTGTAAGAGATATTCTAAAAGGCAAAAAATTAGCTGAAAAGTAAAATATTGAAAGATAGCAGATGCATAGAATACAAAAAAACCTGTGGTTCTCTGAGAGTGAGTTTCCTATGAAAAGTCATTTTTCTAATTCTTAAATTATTGTTTGAAATTTACATTATCTAGTGCCAAATCTGCTTCCATATGGAAAGAGAAAAAAGGTTCCACTCCAGTTTATATAGTCTTATATTTTATAAAGGACAAATCTCCCAAATTACCCAAGATCTTTAATGCTTGTCAATATAAGCATTATATTGACCATGCTGTGAGACAGTGTACCATGTAACAAAAAAAAACATCTAAGAGACCCAGTGTTGGGGAGAAGAAAATGCCAAGTATTAACATTATTGAAAAGCAAAGACTTAATAATATGTTAACTTGAAGGCAGGTTCCATACATTCTTTCAGTTAAGATTGCCAATGATCAAGAAAACTCTTTCAGTATACCACATACTGGATCTGCAATGATTTCTTTTCATCATGCTCCTTTTTATGGTGTATTTCAAAATTACTTTTTCAGAAGCCAAAGAATATTCTCTACCTTCTCCCCTGTCCTCTTCCAATCTTCATCTATTTTAAGTATCCTAAGAACAGAGCATTTCTATCATATCCCTTAAGCAAGCACTTAGTATGCCACAGTTAGCACTTGACTTTCAAGCTCATTTTGCTGTATTCTATATTCTTCAATTACAATCATCTGTGTAAAAAACCTCAACATTAGAAACTACAGATTTCTACTGTTTGTAGATTAATTCCTACAAATGACTGACTTGTAACATGTGGTTAATGACATCATATTTGTTCTCATGTGCAGAGAAATGGCCCCTTTCTGCAATTGTCTTGGCTCTTGTCAAAGATCAAAGGATGAAATTCAAGAAGATTCAAGCTGAGGCACTTATCTCTGAGCACAATGCCACTTTTTCATAGCAGAGTCTGTAGTTCAGCAGTTCTGCAGAGAGGAGTACTAGACACATCTTTCATCCGTCTGCTCCTTTCTTTCTCCTTGTCAGACTCCAGAACAGCACTAGGCACTGATGTCACCTGACTTACCAAGGCAGTTCAGGGATTTTTCAAGGTTCAAGCTATTCTAAGAGCTTTAAGATTTCAGCAGCTTATTCTGCATCTAAATGATGAAAGCAAATGGATTAGATCTACACTTTTAACTGGCCTAGCATAGACAGGGAGAGAACCATGATTTGCTCCAACATAACATAGTTCCAAGACCAAATGCCCACAGGATGTCTTCAGTGACAATGAAGTCCCCTCCTATTACTAGTCCTAGCTGAGGACACTGTATGTGCAGGCAGGTCTGCTCAAGGACCTTGTTAACAAATTGCAAGTGGTACTTTCTTGATGGCTTCCATCCCTGGTTTTACTAAAGGGGAAACAGTTTTGAGCTCACCTGTGTGGTGCATTTGTGTGTAAACCACAAGGCTCCTAAGAACAGTTGCAAGGTGAATTAAGCACAAAGAGTCCCAGCTGAACACTGAACTGCTAGGAAGCCACAACTTCTCAGGCACATCATCAAAATTTCTCAGCTGTTCTTGGTTTTGCAAGCTTTGTAAAATGATTTATGTGGGTTTAACACATCCTTTCTCAAAGGCATAAGTTTTGTTTAACACTGTCTGCCAGTTCATTAAGCAAAATTACTAGAGATTTAAAAAGCCATTTTGTATGCATTTTGAAGAGAAGCTTCCTATTAGCAGATACCATACAAAGCTGATAATTAGATTTCTTTGCAAGTTGGGACCCAAGAACAAGGAAAACAGTGTAACATAAGAAAAATTATAAAATTTTTGATTCACTTATGAATCAATTTAAATTCAAGGAGAGTAGCAAAAAGAGAAAAAAAAAAAGGGGAAGACATGGGCAGCCAGTTCTGCACCTCATTTCACTGTTGTTCTGTATATGTAAGTTTTAACCATTTCACAATTATTCTTTTAAAGAAATGTAATCCTTTCTATTCAGTTTCACTTTCCTTTTGTACTCAAGGAAAGCTCCCGAGCTAGGAGATTTGTACTCCATTTCTACATAACTATCCATCACTTATTAGAATCTCCAGTAAGAGATATACAATTCAAGAACACAGACTACAACACAGAAGCAAACCAGAAAGGATTTCCATATGTGCACCTCTAAAACCATTAACTACAGGAAGGAAATTAACAATCAGCATTTATTGCTGTTCTTTTGAGATGCCTCTCTACTCACAAAGAGGAAGCTGACTACTTGTATGTGTTCCTTTGAATAAAACACACTACATTTTTTATCCTCATTCCCAGAAAGGGGTGCAGAAGCCACTAGTAGCCATAATACCTTCAAGCTCTTTTGGACCAATAACTGATGATGGATGCACTATATGGTACAGGTACTGTGGAGTGGATCAGCACAAAACACATCCCTCATGCCCATTAACACTTCGGAGAGCAGTAAACACACACTTTGTCCCCTCATTCAAGTGACCGGACATATTTTGCCCAATACCGTCAGCTCCTAGGGAGCTGCCTTCTAATCTAAGTACAGATTTTGCCTTCCCAGATTTCACAGGTATATAGGCAAATCCAAAGTATTAACATAAAATAAAACTGAAAATTTATGCTGAAAACCACAGTGACAGTCTGGTAAAGAAAATGCTTTCAAAAGATCCCCGGTTGCCCAAATTCTAGCCAATAGAACAGATAAACACTCTCAGCACAAGTACTGTTGTCTAAAATGAAGCAATTCCTTATCTAAAATGTTAGAAGCTTGCCTAGTTTATACTGTCTGACCTTTTCTTCTCTCCGCTGAAGAAATTAAGAGTCCTGACAAGTGTCTGAATTGCTTCTTATTATCAGTATAAAACGACAGGACTCTGCAAATATTTGAGGACTGAAGTCCTTCTTCACCTTTGTGTTGGCATGTCAGAGGGAAAAATACCCAGATGAATAGCAAAATTGGAATTAAAGTCTAAGATAATCTAGGAGATAAATTTTGCATGTGATCTCAAAAGATGTGTTTTGGGATATCATGTACTGTGACTCAGTCATCCTGGCTTGCCATTCTAAAAGTCTTCTGGGCAATGTTGCAAATGAAAATGCCTCAGGCATACAAGATACGACCAGTGACTGCAGCGCTTCAATGAGGGGATGAAACTGCAAATATTGCTGTTGTACAATCTGATGTTGAGGACGAAACCAATTCAGCGGTCTTGTGTGAACTGACATTGGAATCAATGTGTGAGATGAAAGCTCTGGTTTCGCTTCTGAAAGTCTATCAAAACTATTAGACGGATCATGCATTCCTAAATATTCTCCTAAACAGCACTGGAACTAATGTCTATGAGACACAACATTTTGGTATCAATGGAATTATCGAATAAAAACTCAGCTAGCCTTTCCAGGATCCTCTGTTCTGCTAGTAAAAACAGAGGTGTTTTATGCAGAGAATTTCCTTCTAGTTCTTAGCAACAGATCATTCAATCAGGCAGAGAGAGACACAACCTATTTTTCATTTAAATAAAAAGTATTCAACATTTGAGAAAAGCTCTTCAAAGCAAACTAAGAAGCTCTAAAAAAGCAAGAAAAAGAAAACTAGAGAGTTGTCTGTTTGCAATGACAGAGTTTTCAGTCACTGAATCCCAGGATCTCTATGAAAAGGTTTTCTTTGAAATTAAAAAAATGTTATTTTCAATATGGTTAATGAATACTAGCTACCTAGCAGCACAACACCTCCCAAAACACAATCAAAACCCAAACCCACAATTTTAGAAAAGAGTTTCCATGCTTTCTCGACTCTGCATCATCTGAAAAAAGGAACTGCCAAGAAGGAACAAAACAATTGCCAATACTTTTGTTAAAACCATAGGCTTCCTTTAGTTTTTACGCATCTTGCCTGGCTTTCCCTGCTTAATTTGTTTTTCAAAGTTCAAAAAGGAAAAAATATTAATGAAGAATATAATGATTAAAAATATTTATTACTTATATCCTTCATAAAAAGCATCTTACTTGACACTATCTTCTTCATTTTTCCTTTTACTGAGCTTTTGTCAAAACAGAAGCACTAAGTTAAACTGATAGAAAAAAAAAGCACAGTGTAAGGCAATCATAACTAGACAACAACTTAGAATGAATATATTAATGACTGTCCATTTTCTTCTATGAATTGTAACATATTTTAGTCATTAACTGAGGTCAACTGTGCAAAAGCCTGCAATCTGGAGTCCCTGCTGACTCCATCAAAAAGAAGTTATAAAATTAATTTTTATGTCTGGGTAGATCTGAAAAAAACCCCAAAGGATTTCTGGTAACTGTATGATCTGTGACAAAACATCATTTTGCAGAGTATGGGGATTTCAAAACACTGTGAAGTCCTAAGAACAGTAACAATTAAAATAGTGAAGCATTGGCTTGATGCCATGATTAATTACCATATACTTTCAGAGATAAGAACATTTTCTAAAACATCCTTAAAGTGCTATTAACTTTTAAAGTAAAGAGAATTTTACAGGAAATAATATTAGCAACAACAATAAATGGTATTAATGCCATTTTAGTTCCTTGCTTGCTGATACAATCAGGAGGATGAAAACTACTGAATGGCATTAACAGAATACCTTTAAATATTTGATTCTATTTGGACATTGAACCTGTACACAGGAGTTCAGTTGAACGTGATAATAGGGTTTTTACACTGTAATTTGGAGTTACATTCAGATGCAATGTTCAGCTGTCGAGATGCTGCTAAGGAGAACAGCAAATATTCTAAGAAAGAAGTGATGTATTAATTTTATTAATTTAATTAGAGAATTAGTTATGTTTTCAACTATTTATTGAATGCTGCCTGTAATAGAATGATTTTATGATTTTAAGAACTCATTTTTAATCTCTGCAAGACAAAAAACACTATTCCCCAAAACATTCAAGCATTAAACTTTGCATCTGAAACTCTGAGATATGAAACTGAAATGAAATTGCTGTCTCCAGAGATACAGTGCATGGTTAAAAAAAGGAAACACCACTTATTACATACCTTTATTTGATTTTTGACATAAATATCTACTTTGGTATGTCAAGTATTGTTTTACTCAAGTTATTGCTAAAGATTAGGAGTCCAAAATATGTTAGACTGATACATATGAAATCTGAGCTTTTTGGTGGTAGTACATCTTTAAAAAATAATCTAGAAAAATATATGGAATTAAACATGAGAGACTTACTTTGGAAAAGAAATGTCAAAACTCTGTGCTAGAGCTCAGGATACTCCAAATGACATCCTGGAACAAAGAAAACATTTTGCCCCTGGCTCTCTAGATCAAAAGGAAACCTTCTACTTGAAAGCTAGTCCTACAGGTGGTTTATTTGAAATCTTGTTCTTTATTCCTTCCTCAATGTATAGTGTAGATTAACAAACTGCTTAAACAAAGAATCCATACCAAGTACAATAGTAGGAAAAGCTACAATAGCACATGAGACAGAAAAGCATTATCAGTAGCTACTGCTCAAGAGTAATGCCAAATATTAAGGAATTCTGGACAAAAAGCTTTAAGATCTTATTAATAATTTAGATATAAAAATTAATTAGTGCTTAACAAGTAGTAGATAACTTTATCTTTGAACTTATGTAATAAAGGCTGCCAAAGACCCATCGGCTGAAAGTATCACAAGAAGAAGGTATCCTCTCATATTGTTGAATCAGAGCAAAATAATAAACCATCAATATGACATGGCTTTGAAAAGGCAAAACCGATTATAGGATATATTAGTATCCCACTTCTAGCAGAGCTAAAATGCACAGAATTATAAAATAGCCCAGATTGAAAGAGACCTCAAAATACCATCTGGTCCAAGCTTTTGTGGGAAAGGGAGTCTAGATAAGAAATAAAATATGAATGCTGATGCACAAATAAACTCATGTACCATCTACAATCCTAGCCATGAGCTTTCAAGAAAGGTCAATTCATACTGATAGAAATTGAGAAAAATATCTTTAAAATGATCAAGGGAATAAATAATTATTTCAATGGCAAAAGAAAAAAATTTGGTTTATATTGTACAAAACACACAGACAATGTTTTTATAAGTACTGTTCTCAATTGATATAACTACCAGTACAGCAGGAAGGAGCTCTATTAAGTAGTAAAATGTTGGACTGGACTCAACACTATTCTAGTGCTGCTAACCACACTCCTGATGCCACACCCCTGAAAATTAAGCCTTAAATGCTGCTCCTCAGATTTTTCCTCTTCTGTCCATCACAATAATGTGTGTAATGAGTCCTCCCTGATACACCCTAACCATCCTTGCACATTACTGCCTATCTGAAACTGTCTAAAAGCTGACTATGCTGCACAGTCCAGATTTTTCATCTGTCTATTCAGCTATTTGAAAACTATGATATAAAAACCCCACACTGCAATACACTATTAATCAAATTAAACTGTAATTCATTACTTATGGTTTTGAGGATTTAGCTGACCAATATTTCAAACAGACTTGGCTAGATCTAGTCTTTCCTCAGAGCTAACACTCTAAGATCATTCAATTCTCATTTAAGTTAAGTGTAGAATTTTATGGTCAGTACTACTGAAATCAGCTTTGGAAAGAATCCCCCCTTTTTCTTTGTTTCTCAGATATTTCATCACTGTCTTATAAACATATAAAGCCTTTGTTAGTTATTTCAACCTTTCATTACTCTAAAGTCTGACATCAGTACCCACACTAAACTAATCACCACATTATTGATTTTACCAAAAAAGGGCAAGTTGAACCATAGACATAAACATCAGTAAAACTCATTATTGGAAATATTTTCATACTAAAGTTCAAACAACGATCTGCAGCTATCAGAGTGTTGGCTAATTTTCAGTGAGTCACTCACAGTAACTGATACTCCCTGCTTATGTGAATTAGACCCAAAATCTAGATTATTAATCTTTTCCTGATAATATCATTCTGAACAATGTATTAATGCAATGGTTTCTAATTTACCATGCAAGTAATGAAGACACTTGTGCTTGGATAAGAAACTAATAAAAAGCAAATTAGTAAGGAAAATCTACATACCAGAGCTGCCATGGCCCAGCCAGTTTTGTTGTAGATGAACTCTAAATTATTTCTTCGCAGATACAACAAGCCACCAACAAGGGATACCAGAAGGGCCAGTGCAATTGTACCAGAATAGTTAGGAGGCCTGAACACTCTAATCTGGAAAAGATAAATGCAAATACAGGTTGCAATAAATGCATACATACAGATCATCTTCCATACAGAGAAATACAGAATGCCTGAAATCTGGTTTCAGAGTCAGGAAGACTAATCCTTAAATATATTTAAGTAAGAAAAAAATAGTCCTTTCTTTAATAAGCATAATTTTGAACTTTTCAATTCTGAAACATTATTTCTTCAACAGATTTGCAGGTTGTGTCTGAATTAGAAGCAGCTACATTTGAATCTACATGTTTTGTATATAGTCTTGTAAAGCACATTTTAATTCTTAACAACTATCACTGCTTGTTTTCATCCAGAATAAGATTACATAAAATTGAAAAAAGCAAGAACGGAATATAATCTGCAAACTGCAGAAGTTACCATAAGTACCAGGAATGTTGTTACTTTTATACTGTGTTCCAGAACCTTTACTTGATGAAAGAAGTTAACGAAAGACGGAATTTGTCATCAGCCTGCCTCAGACTACAAAGACACATTGGCTTCAGCTTTTAAAACTGTTGAAAGACTTACATGAACATCTGTTCTGTCAGCTATCCATTTAGCTAGCTGCTCAGCTGCAAATCCGATTCTCTGCAGGTCAAATGTGTCAGCTCTCTTGGGTTTACCTTTTGGAGGAAAATGCATGAAAGTCGGAGCAGAGTTCATATTCAGCTACAAAACCAGGAAAAATAACAAGAAAAAAAATTGTTACTCCATTGTCAATACAATATCCTCAATAATGCAAATCTAATTAGCACAAAAATATTATTTGTGTCCATACATTTTTAATACAGCTTCATGTCTAGTCCTTCAAAAAGAGTGCTCAAAATATTCCTTCCAGTAGATTCTTCAGAATGTTTAATTATTCAGAGTATTTCACTCACAAGCTATTCTGAATAAAAGTATCTTATGCTTTAAAGTTCTCACATGCTGTAAGACCTTTCCTGTAATTGATAAAACAGAGACCGTGCACTCATCTGAACTACTAAAGTATACTAGATCATAATTCTAAGGGAGTAAAGTGGCTTGATATTATTTCCCTTGTCCAGTTTTCACAAATCTAAAGTTAACTATTTATCTAGCCTTCCACTGGCTGCAAGATTGACTAACTACGAGTGACTAGTCTTTTTTAAATCCAGAAAGACCTAGATAATGAGTTCTGACTACATAACTTCCCCTAGAAACTGTTTATTCATGTGTTGATGTCACTGGAACTACTGACATGATACCTAAAAATTCTCAAGGGTGATAAACAAATAGATTTACATTTAAATTTGTCGCTTGAAATTTTGACTTCAACTCTCCTAGGTGATATAGGAGAATACAATTTTACTATATAAAAATTCCTCCATATTCAGGGCATCTCAGAAAAAGCACAATAAAGCATTTCAAAAAATTGAAATTAGCATAAACAAAATCAGGGGAAATACTTAAAGATGATGCAATATGGAGCTCTTTAAATAAAAAAGGCAGAGTAAGCCCGTTTGTTTCATTCCTGCAAAATGAATTTTATACCACATTACCAAAACTTAATATTAAATCAAATACAGAACTGAATTTATCAACAGAAATTACCAACTATTAAAATATTTTCCATCTAAGCAAAAAAAATAGCCTCCTCTTTACTGAGCCGTTTTGAGAATAAAAAATATTCCAAGAAGGGCTAAGGCAAACATTGTCATATAGTTAATTATTTTATAAGATACAGAAACATTCTGAGATACAGAAACCTTCTGACACTACAGAGTTTGGGGACAGTTGGTCTGGAACTGCTTTACGATCTCTCTATAAACATAGCAAAAGGTAAAAAATCCAAATCACATTACTTTTTGAGATTTTTTGCTATGGCACCACCATTACATGACTTCTTTGCACACATAAATGTAAGGTCAGAACTGCATTTGACCCAAATCCACCTTAAAATAGTCATTAGTATAATGTATTCCATAGCATTCCAATTAAACTGAATCCATGCCCTGTTACACAAGGAATAAGTTGAACTGAACTATTCCAACATGCATTGATTGGCTTAAGGAAAGATCACACAGCATGGTTTGTATTATATAACCATATTATATATAACCATATTATGTATATAGGTTACAATAATACATATTTCTGTAAAGCAAAATTTTGAATTTGTAAGGCAAAATCTTGAGCTACTAATTACCACTCTTTACACAATACATTCTAATATTTCAACTGAAAGTACAAATATTTATTAAACACAGTAATTAAACTTTTTTAAGCATTTTACAAATAAATATTAATCTTTTCCCCTGAACATATTAAATTACACACTTCACCAAAAGGTGTTTAAAATATAGAGAGAACTTCAAAGGTTTTCTGTCCTCTTAATCTGCATTTTTAGCTTCAAGATCAATTTATTTATCAATGGATAAATATCAAAGACAAGCATGTCAGTATTTAGTATCAATTTTCAAGGGATGCATTTTGCCTTGACTACTCAGTTTAAAAGGAGACCTTAAACTATTCTCCAACAGCTGATCTTTTACTTTTCATAGCCAATATATAAAATGTAAACCACTCTCCTCTCTTTTCCCTGAAGAACTTCCAGGCTAATACAAATATTACTGAAGTTGAAGAATACTGTATTACATAAAAGCAATTAAAAGCCTTTTTTAGGTGAGCTTTTTACCCTGAAAGAGAAAATAAAGGAAATCTTTACATTCAGTGTTATTTGTAATGTTCTTAGTTCTAAAGAATTACATTAACAATTGTTTGGAAAAAATTTGCACATTTATATTGCAATCTATAAATAAAATACACTCGGAAAATACTCAAAGTGGTTACGGGTAGAGTTTGTCTTTGTTAATGTCATAGAAACTGTAGTGCTTTTAACCAGAAGGAAATTATATACAAAACACAGAGGTATAAAATAATTTGTCTTGTATTATTTGGCAAATCGACATGCAGTTCTAAAAATTAACAATGCTTTACAGTATTCGACATTTACCTGTTGAAAAACATCTGCCCCTTCATCATAATCCACTATTGTGAAAAACAGTTTATTTGAAAAAGCAGATGAATAGCGCCATGAATTAGCCAGTACTTGATATTCTTCATTAGCTTGCCTGTTAGGGAAAAGAAAGAAATGTACACGCATGTGGCATTCACTGGTAAAAAGTATTCTATAACCAGCTGCAACTGTTAGATAAATTACATTTTCGATATCATTTTCAACACCTATACTATCAATTAAAAAGTTTCTGCTATTTTATGCAACTCTTTGCTTCAAACTTGTCTTCTCCAACATTAGAAATTTGTTAGGTTAAACTATAGCAGAGATGATGTTAAGAAAAAGTAAAGTTTTCCATATTTAAAAGTCTCAGAAAAGAGGAGATAAGTCTGAATGACAAGTGTCATGAAAATCGTTGACAGACCCATGCAAGGAAATGCCTATGTGGCCCTTGATTACAATATCAAGATTTACTTGTTGGAAACAGCTACACATAAGGAATTCTGAAACTAGTGGACAAATAACATAGAACTGTGAAAGCAGTAGTCTTCCTAAGACAGCAGAGCCATAAAAAGAGAGCTGAATAATAAGCACAAGGGAAATGATCCTAACTAAATAAACAGTAGGCTTGTAAGTAGCATAATAAACTTCAGATTATTTCTCTAAAACTTGTTTTAAAAGAGATAATTTTGTAGAACATACAGGACTATGTAAGGTTTTCTATTATCAATAGAATGTGATTTGCTACTACTCAAATATGTCAGAAATATTCTGGCTTTACTCATGGGTCTATAATCGGGTCAGATTTTCTGGTGTTTTGCTTGTTCACCAGTTCAGTTTAAATTAAAAAACAAACAAACAAGCAAAAAACACCTACCAACCAACAACCCCCTCCTAAACAACCAGAATAACAGCAAACCAAACAACTTTGCCCTGATTGCACTAAGAAGGTAAAGGGAATTCCAGGAGAATAATCCTGGGATCTTTATCAGAAGAGACATTCCCTAAACACAAAGAACCATAAAACCATTAGGGTTTTTAACCATAGGATAAATCTATACTAACAAAAAATTTGAAGAAAAAAACCCAAACAAAGTGAAAGAATGTTTTCAGTACTTTCTGATTTACACAGACTCCTTTGCTAATTTCCATATTACTATTTAATCACATCTACTGTAGAGGCCAAATCAGGCAACTCATCTTTGTATATAGAAAGATACAGAAGTACTATAAATAAATGTATTCTGGAGCTTTTATCAAAACAGTGTTTCTAGAAAAAGCAGTTCTATGTGTTTGATGGTGCAGAACACTGCTAATTTAAAAGCTGCAAATTCAAAAATCTGTTTGTTGCAAGAGAAACTCTGCACTAAACATACAGAAGAGAGAGCAAAGAAGGAGAAAAGCATTACAGAAACACAGATACCACAAGACTTTCCTGTTTCCTCATAACTGAGATCAACCTTGGCATGACATATATTACATACAAACTCCAGCACAGTTGTGTAGCATTAAGAAATACATTGCACATGAAAAGCCTGTCATAAAAATCCAAGAGTTAAAATGAAAATTTATGACCTCTTATTCCCACAAAGAATAAATAACCTGAAGCACAATAAATTTCAGCTTTCAATGTTACCTGACTCATTAAAATTTGCTACTTAACACCCATACTCAACAGGCAGTTTGCAATTAACCCCCCTGAAAAAACAAACAAACAAACCAACCCAAAAAACCCAAACAAAAAACAATTTAGGCATTAGTTGGTTATTTCTAGAAACAGATATTATCACTAAGCAGACTAACATATTCACTGTCATCCTGAAGAGGGCAGTCAGACAACATCAAAGGAATGCTTTAAAATCTTAAGTAATATCTGTAGTCCACTCTTCTGATAAGTCTGCTATATTAAAGCTGAGTCATTTTTATTATAAGAACAAGATAAAAATCACTTCATCTTGATGCCATCATCCTTCTTATTCTACCTTTCACTTGTGATGAAACAGTATTTCTGGGAAATTCAGATACTCCACTTACACGTCCATTTGAGAGGACTCTTGTTGCCATTGATCTCAATGCATTTTGCATCTTCAAACTACTTTGAATTAATATAATAGATACAAAGTATCATTTTGCAAAAGGTTGCCTTATATATTGTGTAACAGATTCAAAGTACAATTTCATCTTCACACAGAAAGCAGCAATTCTGTAATGCATCTTCAAAGCAGCTCCTGAAGGATGTGAGAAGGATTGAAACAAGGAACAGAGGGAATAGAAAGTTAAAGAATTAGCACATACAGAACTGACGACCATTCTAGAGGCCACGATATAATTTCCAATTGATACAATGCAGGCTCAATCACATTAATAACTTTATGTAGTATTGGTTCATTTCTTTCAGACACAGTAACACAAAAAAGCATAAGCATTTGACTGGAAAAAAAAATCAGTCTTCAATTAAAACCAGGCAATATCAACTCTATAATTAGGTTGCACCAATTCTGTCAGTTTATTTCTATTAAGTAATGTTAATTATATGAAATTGCTATATTAATTATATCAAATACTATAAAGGCATACAACAAAAAACTACAATTGGTTTGAATTCATCAGAATAATATATTAGCACTGCTCTTATTTGCTTGACATGATTTTTTGATAGATTGAGAACACTTGAATCTTATTGCTCTCATAGTCACCTCAGGAACTTAATCTTAAAAGCAATACAGGAACTAGCAACAACAACAGTAATATTGACCAGTTACCAGAAAATAGTGACTAGATCAAAGGGACTGCTACTATTAGATTTAATCAGAAAATTCAATATACTGGAAATTAAGCTGCTAAGCAAATGCTCTACAAAAATTCTTCCATTACGTAAAAAGCACTCATGAAATATTAAAAGTTTTATTTAAAAAGATTAATTATGTGGGTGTCTATGGCAGTTAATCTGATTTGTATAGCTTGAGCTATATTTAATGAGATTAATTTAATTCCATTAGTCTGACAATATAGTAAGGAAAACACAAATGGGATATTAGGAAAAGGGTGTGGAATTATTTGACAAAGAAAGCAGTAAAGCGTTATTTTCTGGCACACTATGAACCATACAAAAACACAAACGTACAGTTGGCACAGAATGCACTACAAAATCACCTACCTGTTCTTACCTATCTGTTTAAAGTAAACTGTGAACAATGCTGCAGTTTACTTCCAAAAGAACCTTTCCCTTTTATTTGGAATGGTGTTCCCGAAACTAAAACAAGGGGTTAAATGACTATTTTGACATCTTCTCATTGTCAAGAAACACATATAATAGAGTGTATGGACACCAGCTGGAAAATACACTGGTTTTGCAATCTAGATATCTATAAAAGGGGAAAGTAAGCTAAAACCCATGCTATGCTATTTACAGCATCCCATGAAATTTTCAATATTCTGCAGGTGAAAAGAAGCTATGAGGTCCTATTTTGTAGAAGTTGCAAAGTAAAAAAAATAAAAAAAACTGTGATCATAGTAAGAACAAGGAGTCTCATACTCCAAGTATAAAATTAGTCACCTGTTATTAAACAGGACTCATCAATACTTGTATCCTGAAGTATACAGGAAAAGCAATAGCAGAACTTTCAACAGCTCCTTTCACATTTCCTATTCCTTCACTGAACAAAAGTTCAAATGACAATTCCCTCTCAGTATATTTAAGAGACCTGTCAATAATTTTCTCACTACCTGCTTTTGATCAAGCAGCAAAAACCAGAAAAACAAGAGGACCCTCCTTCTTTCTGATGATGCCTCTTTGATTGTTACAATCCTTTTTGCTGTTGACCTAATCTTGGATTGGCTACTTGAAAACATAATTCTTTTCTGAAATATCTTTTTTAGCAAGGAAACCAACAGAATTCCTCTCTTTTCAGAATTAAATAAGCATGTGGAATCTATTCTCCCATATTTCACTAATTTCTTCCATGCATTGAGTCCACAGAAGAAGGCAGCTACATTCAGAACCCTTTATGAAACACGTACTGCAATATTAAGCTCAAAACTTAAAAACACACAAACTATATGTTGAATTGTAACTTACTTTTTAGATAATACCATAAGAAAGAATAGCTTAAGCAGCTACCTTTGAACCCATTCTGCAGCAGGCTTTTTTCAGTAACTACAAGCTTGTTCCAAAAGATGCCAGTAATAATTTCTGACAGAATTCAATCTTGTCACTTAAATTAAACCAAAGTAATCTTTAGAAAACATGTTCCATACCTGAAAAATTGACTCATTTTTACCATATTCTACATATATTTTTTAATATAATTTACATGTATATTTATACACACGTGTATTAATACATACACACAAACAGCTTCAGCCCACGGGTGTAATCAGTGCTCCTTTCAGTATAACAAAACTTCTGGCACTTTTAAAAATGCAATAGTCTGGTCAATATAGGGATGAAGAAAAGTACTGGCTACCCTAACTCCTCTGCACTACAAGCCACTTTTACCTTTCTTCTTCATTAAAACTCTTTGCACAGTCTTTGCAAAATCGTGTTTTCCAAAAATCTGGAAACTGGTTTGCTACTTCCACTGTAAAGTACTATTAAACATCATTCAGAACTGAAATAATAGAGTTTTCAGGCTGTGCAGTTTACAAGTTTGTCTTCACAAGTGGTCATCTGCCATTACTACAGTCTTTCTCTGTTGAATTTCCCTACTTTTCTCCTGATCATTTATGATGCTAACTCTAGGCTTCAATCATGATTTGCTTTAATTCAAACAGGCTCAGTTACCTCTTTAAAGGAAACGTGGGAATTCTCAGGCATAGACAAGCATAGTAGAAAGTACACAAAACAAAAACTGGTTCAAGTAGCTTTAAATTCACAGAGACACACACGTCTAATTTACATGTTTTAACCATAACAAACTAGTGGCACAAGTCAAGGTATAAAGCCTATCCACTGAAACTCAGCATATTTAGCCTCTGCTCTCAGCTTTTGAAGGAACACTAAGAAAAAAATCAACACAAAATATGTACCTTTTTGTTGACATATTTCAGCTGTTGGGGAAAAGGTCAAGTCAATTTTCAAGTTCAGCTGCAATTTTCTGACCCAGATATCTCTTTCTAAATGAAAACAGCCCAGCAATGAATTTGAAAAATGAACCAGGCAAAAATGTGAACTGTTTGGCAAAAAGAAGACATCTCTGATATGCACCTGTATTCAGAGCAGAGATGGTTGCTTATGCCAGTCAGATGAGAGAAGCAGAGCTTAGAAAGTAAAATAAGACTTCATATAATTTGCTTATGGAGCTGTCAGATGGTACAGCAGCAAACAAAAAGGAAAGCATTAATTATAACAATGAAATATGAAGAAGAGCAGTCGGCATCAGCAGGATAGAGCTAAAGGCCACGTGCAGCTGAAAAATGAAGTGCAGCAGGGGGTCACCGAAGTCTGGTTGGTAAAAAGGTGTTGATCACTTTAGGAAAATGTGGTGATAATAAAATAGAAGAGTAGATTGCAAGCCTCAAGAAGATGAAAAATACAGAAACTGGAAGTGCATTTCACCCAAAAATGCATTAAAATCAGTCTAGTAGTTACCATTTGCAGTATGCAACACAAAGTACAGGCTGAACGAAGATAATGTTGTCAGAGTGAACGTTCTTTTTTCCACTTTCTTACATACAAAATTTTTTCTTCAGTAGTGTGACTGATGTGGGTAACAGAGATAAACTATCCAGTTGTGTGAAGACCTAAGCGCCAAGGGAAAAAGGTAGATGGTCGTACATCCTAAGTTGTCACTGTTCAGAGCAAGATTATTTCTGACTGCTCATCCAAACTGATTCACCATCACAGTGCATCAATGGGCCCTTTAGTATCCGGTTCCAATGTGCTGTTGCAAAGTACATGCATTAAGAACAACAATAACAGGTAAACTCAATTAAGACTAAACAAATTTAATTTCCTGGAACTAAAACAATTTAATCAAACACATTTCCAAACATAAATGGAAAAAACCCTAATCTTAAGCCATTAGAAACGCCCTCAACCCCCATTTGAGAGCACATTAGATATCTAATCTGTTATTGTTAATTCATCCTTCAACACCAGCTATGTCATACTGAACTTAAATAATTGTGTCAACAGGAAAACTGATATTTATGCTACAAGTAACACGGTTGTGAAGGCTTCAGATGGCTCTTTTGGATAAGAAAAGTGAAACTTGTTTGTCCACAAAGCTAAATGAAAAAGATTTACCCTAAATTCTGCTTTAAAGATTCTTTTCTTCAAGGAAATTCCAAGACAGAATTTCCTTGGAAAAAAACTCTAGAGGCATGACTAGAGGCTCTACTAAAATGTATACAGAGCAGCTGGTTTTCAGAAGCCTTCTTATGTTAGAACTAGATTGATTGAGGCTGAAAGGATATTTTTTAAATACAAAAGCTTTATCAAAATATGCAGTCCCAAGGACTTCTCTGTATGTGGCATTTTAAAAGTAATTAAAGATACTTAGCATTTAAAGATATTATTTCCATATACTTTCACAAAGCATGTGATTTATGTGATTGATGTTCTAATGTGCTATTTGCTGCACAAAGAAAATTCTTAGATTCACCTAAGCACATTGGTCAGCTTTTCACATATATATCCTTGATATACAGATAGGTGAACTCGTAACCAAGTTTATCTAAAATCTGGAACTTCGTCAGCATTAAAAACAGTAGGAGGTCGCAGGAGGGGAGAATCCTTCCCTAGACAACATTCAAACTACAGCACGTCTCAACAATAGACAAGCATGATAGCCCGTTGTCTGGCAGAGACCATGGAGCACCAAACTGACTTTGCATTCACTTTGAAGGAATTCCAAAAGTCACACTAACTTTCTGAAAGTAAGAAGCGGCCTCTCCATCTTTGATGCCACCATCATTCAAAACACCAGCCAGAACAGTCATACTGATTTTACCATAAGCAGGGGCTCCTCGTAACGCCATACAGTCTAAATATAATGAAATGCAAAAATCAGATACACAAAGGATTTAATTTCTTTTAACAAGATAGGACACACGTGATGTCTTCTGGCCTCAAATGTGCCTGTCTACAATGGCTTGCTCTAATGACCAGTAGCTTTCATTGCTCTTTTCCAGAAGAAGACCATATTTACTCCTCTTAGTATTTATCTTGTTACCTTATTATTTATTGCTCCCCCTCTTTTTATATATACTGCTGTATTTTTTCATGCTTGGGATTTAATTTACCTTTATTCAACAGCAGCACACAAAGATCTTTTTCTTCCCTTTTGAAAATACTGTTATGTTTTTTATTAACTAGACATTTAGAAGCAACAAAATAGAGAAATGTCAAACCTGGGTACCAAAAGGAAACAACAAAACTTTATTTTATTTTTTTGGTAGAACCTCCTGCAGTGCACAAACTAAGCAGGCTCAATTTTGCGGGGGGAGAAAAAGTTCTAATTCTTGAGACAATGTTAGTCAAAGATTTCAGCCTGTTTGCTTTTTCATATTTGAAATTTGTCATTGACTCTTTTTGTATGCAATTGCTCTGAAAATATTTTGACAACTAGCAGTTAACTTAAATCTTGCACAAAAGCATCTTCAAAGAACATTACAGATTAAGTTAAAAAATCTATTTTTCCTTTAGGCAAAATGGCTACTGAATAGCTAACAATCAAGTAATGCATGCATTTCAGTTCTGTATATCCTTTCAGTGCTCCTGTCCATTAATTAGCCATTGATTTGAAAATGTCGATTTTCCTGATAATGGTTTTATGTGCAGTACGATCAACCTCATTAAATTCCTCTTATTTCCCATGAACAAGTGGATTGCAACTTCACATTTATTTAAACAAACCCAACTGAATGTCGTATGCTGATTTGTCCTTCATTTTATGCTGGAAGATTTTCAGTTGCTTCTGTACATAGATATCCAGTCTGGCCTGTTATAAGACGAAGTTTACAAGCTCTTTTCCAGTGCAGTAAACAACACACAGTTGCAAGCAAAATTAACTTCTTTAATGAAAGCAGTATTTATGCTGCTTTCATATGCCCTACAAAAGACCTGTACATAGCACAGGGAAAGAATTTGCTATGGCCATTATAATGATAAATACAATGACCCTTATAAAGCTGAACTTCATGCATCTCCTGTAGTTTTACCCACTGGTTAGGAAATAAGGAATGATTTAAAACAATATGGTAAACTTTCAACTCCTATTTCATCTCCTAAATTTGAACTCTAGCAACACAAAGAAGAAACAGCAGCTAAAAATTCATTTGACACAAAAATATTGTAAAGTTTCTGTACCTAATCCTTCACCTTCACAGTTCATATGTGGAGACTGAACTAACGGAAAGGCAATTTACAGACCTCACTCAAAACTGACCAACAGACTCCAATGACAGAAAATTAATCTATACAAAAATCCAATGAAAACCATATACAACTGCAGGTATACAACTTAAAGTCTCTTTTGCAAATGCCGCTAACACATTAGAAATCTAACAAGTTGCTATGTTTACCAACTTTGTACATTGTTTAAAACACACCTACTTAAAACCAAGAAATAATATCTCTTCATATTATTTACAGAGTATTTTGCTGACTATTTAAATACTGTTTAGAGCTCCCTAAACAATAATCCAATCTATTACTAAATACAGTAATTTCTAATGCATATTTTGTCTGAAGAAGGTTTTATTAGCACAGTTTTTGATTCAGTAAGGTAATCAAGTGAAAAACCACCTTTCAGTCCCTTGGCCTTATTTCCCTGTCTATCATTAGTCATTTTTGTATTAACTTATTGAGCTAGGAACATGCACAGAAAGATCTTGAACTTAGAAGAATAGCAGAGCCACTCTAATACATATTCTAAATGGAGCCAGCAGAACATTTCAAAGTGCAGTGCCAGACAGTGTTCCACAATAAGCATGTCTTCATGAAAAAATGTGCTTGCATGTAAGAACTGTCCAAAGCTGTGAAATCACAGGGTAAGTCACATCTGCACCAGAGTCTTCCACATCTCTTACTGAAGAGAATCAGTGAAGTGCCACATTATTAAATGGTAATGAATCACTTCTGTCACCAAATGTCTTTGGAAAGATCATGGTCAACTGATAAAAAAATAAAGCTGACTTCTTAAAGAGACAGTTGTCCTCAGTTGCACACATATTATTCAACTGTAATTCTAAAAAAAAACAAAAAAAAACAAAAAAAAAAACCCAAAAACAACACCACCACCACCAAAACACCAAAAAAAAACAACACTTGGAAGAATCCCAAAATTTGGCATCAGGATTAAATCGCAGTTGAAAAGATGTTGTAACAAGCACAAGATTGTTGAATAGTGTGCATCTATCCCATGCAAAGAACAACCCTACTCAGGGTATTGCACATTGATTCAAACGTTCACTTGAAACCTGGTGAGGAAGATGAGAAAGATCACTAAGGTATAAATTACCTGCAAACAGAGCACTGCCGTTGTGGCTGGAGAGCAGTGAACATCACTATCACAGAGTAGTTACGAGGTGGAGCCTTCACAAATCTTCGGAATTTGTCTCCATTCATGCGGATGACTGAGCGCCTTGAGCTCCACTCCATCAGCTGTTCCACTTTCTCCGCCAAAAGATTCTGTAATTGAGGATAAGGATGAGGAATGTTTAAGCTTAAAGTTTAAGTGCTTTGTACCTATATTCCGCCTTTTCACCCTCAGAGCTCATACAGACTTAAGCTGGAAGCTATATATAGATGTAGATAGCACAGTTTAACTTATAGCAAAATTTAGTCTTTCATGCAGACAAGGAAATTTTAGCATTTAAAAAAAATAACTGAACACGGTCTTAAACAAAAAAGGATACATTAAATGAAATCCAACAGGCTGCTGCCAAAGGCAAAGGAGCAGAGTAAGGTTGACTGCCTTAATACAAGTTACCAGTACAGCGATTATTTAATTTTCATTTTAAAAAACTGATGTTTTAGAAAATGTAGCATTATGCTATATTTATTCTATTAAGTAAAAATCACAGCAGAATACTGTCAGTCACTGAAAGAAAATTGTACCTACAGAAAGAGAAATAGTTACTATATTCAGAATTTCCTACAAATATGTACCATATTGAATTTAAATTAATACAAGTTTTATATTTTGCTACAGAAAGGACTACACTGTCATATAAACTCATGTAGGAACATTATGTTATGAGAGCAACATTTTGAGCTGCTTTCAAGATTAAGAAACCCCACTGAACTATCACTGTAAGAAAAAGACCCTTCTTTGTGTGCTGCTTTTCTTTTGCTTGAGAGGCTTCCATCACAAGAATGATTTAAAAGCAAGCTATGATACATATTAGAGGACAGGCCTCTTTATCAAACTATTCCTATGAAAACCTATTTATATTTTTTTTTCATCAAGTAAGCCTGATGTTACATACGCTGAGAAGAAACCATTTAGTTTCCCAAGTTACTGAGGTTCAACGAGGTTGCACTGACCATGCTCTAGGTGGACTGATACAGTGTATCAGGATCAACCCATCAATCTATCTTGCTTTAAATCTTCAGTTCACTGTCACAGACACTGAGAGCTGCCTATGCCAAGTAAGGATTAAAAAAAACGTGGAGAAACTGGAATATTACAAGTCAGAAGCTAAGTGCTGAGAGAAGGTGTGAAGGACAGAGAGGGGGACAGACAGATATGAACAGAAAATGAAGAAGGAGCACCAAGTAAAAGGGAAACTAAATTCAGAAAATTTGAAGATCTGAGACACCTATTAAAATACACAAATTAGTGAAAGGGTTTACAAACTGATGAGGCTCCACGGTAGAGGGGGAAAATAAACTAGCTTAAAACACATACTTGAAGTGGGAACATTGAGAAAAGCGAACACAGTGACAGGCAAGGCAAGGATAAAATTCAAATACTGTGTAAGAACAACTAAAAAAGGAGATATTATGGTTTTTCTAGGACTCTTCTAAAAAATGGAATGAAATAGAAAAATCAGGTCATCTAGTAACATTGTGACAAATCAGTCATGCTATAAATAAGAGTAGAGATAGATATATAAGGGGAAGGAAGGAGTGAACTACAAGCATCAAGAAAAATTACATTTTGCCTGTCAGATCTTCCATCTTAAAAATTATCAGAGCCCCTGAGAGCTCCTTAGGCACAGGTCATCAGAAGGCTTGGGCCCAAAAGAAGCTTTGATCAGTGTAAATCATGAACAGTTCTAAGACAGCCACATTTACTTGACCCTATGAAACCTTACTAAAAAAATCCTTTAGGGTTTCATTTCTTTTCTCAGAATTTAGCTGATCTTTGTAACCACAAATGTGAAGGAGAGATTACAACCCTGTTTATCATGAGACTATACATGAATCAATTATTACTATATTTTTTCTTCTGCTAAAAGACATGTTTCTAGTTGTTTTGCTTCAAGAAGATACTATGTAAGTTCTTCCCTTTAAAAAATAATCAAAAGCAGATTACATAAAAATGAAGCCGCCTCATCTGCAAGATTTCCTTGAATTAGCAGTGTCTGAAGCAAATATTTGTTAATTTCAAAAGATTCACTAGTTTTGCATCAGGCACTGCAGCTGGTAATGTGCAATAAAACATAAGGAGCTAAAAAGGATGTGAACTAGTGTGTTCCAAAGCTTTAATAACTGAAGCAAAAAGATAAACCAAAAGGAATTAATAGAAAGACAAAACTTCTATATTAACACAGGGATGACGCACAATGAGAACATTGGCACTTGGCACAGAAAACCAAACACTTCTCAGAATAAACCTTGTTCAGAGAAAAGAAATCCACAAAAGAGCAAAAAGGGTATGACAGCAAAAGCATGATCTTGATAGAAATAAAAAATAAACAGGAGCGGGAAAAAATCCAGCTCTATTAGTGCTACATAATTTGCTTCTATAAAATAAATAGTTATATGGGAAGAGTCTTACTCAGAGAATTCCCAATCCAAGGAAGCTTGATGCCAATAAAAAAATTGCTTTGATTCCTTCAGATTCAGCCATGTGCAATGTCTGAGCTTTCCAGAGCTCTTGTGCAATACTCTCAAGTTCACCATAATACTCTCAACCACTTGTATCTTTTGTTGCTGTTGTTTATAAATGCACTAGGTAAAAAGCTAGTAACTAAACTAACCTGTGTACTGTAGTAGGTAATCAAGGTAGTACTTCAGGAACGTAGGTAAAATTTATATACTTGCTTCACTGCATTCTGAAGCAATTTCCTCTTTTCAAATAGAATGTTATTGAATAGATTGCAGATAATTGCTTACATCATAAAACATTGTGCTATAGGCTACATTTCTCTTAGGTAACTGACGACATTTCAATATCCTACCAACCTTTTTCATACGCTTTATTCCAGAAGAGCAAAGGGAAGATACTGCTTGGTTCTCAAGAAAGTTTTACCAGATTTTTCTGTATCATATAAACATATTTTTGATGGGCTTACATTATTGAAAATGTATTAATTAATTTTCTTCTTTAGACTTCCTTTCTTTTACTTTGCCTTCAGTCAGAACAACTTCACACAGGAAAAAAAAAAGCAAAGAACAAAGTCCCAATGATTCACTCAATGCTTCACTGTCCAAACTAGCCTCCTTTCACTTGAAACACACAAGCTCTACCAATTTGCTTCTTTCAGATTTCAGGTCTTTCTGATGTAAGAAGGTCCCAAATACTGCTCAGAATGTGAACATGGAACACCAAGACCTCAGCTCTAGAAAGACAGGGTCCATAGCTGTAAGGTGAGACACCTATACCAGGAAAAGTCTTCAAGTAAGTTAGCCAGGGTCTCAAACTACTGTTTACTACTAAGGCTGAGGCATTGGTTATTACCAAGCCATTACCTTTTCCTGATGAAAGATTCAAATTCACCACAGCAGCTCAACTTACAGTTTCTGTGATGAAAGAAATAAAGCAGGAAGTTTCTAATTAATGATTTGATACTGTATTTGTATTTGCTACTGGAGATCAGTTAACTAGAGATTTTGTTGAGTGTTTCTGAAATTATGTTGTTGCAAATAAATAAAAACAAACGAAGTGGCTTGACTTCCATGTTCCCTTTATGTGTATTTTACCAAAACCAACTAAGGCAGATCAAATAACCACCCTTGATAAAAATTCTGCTTTGTTCACTCACATGCATCAAATACCTGAGAAATGTTAGCTTTGTAGGCAATTATTTCAGAACAAGACTCATTGTAAAAACAAACAAAAAAGCAAGGTTGCACTGATAAAGTATGTAAAGTATCTTGTAAGTTTCTCAATTTGATGTATATAGCTTAAATTCCAATTGATTTTAACAGTCTCCTTTTGAGTCTTTAATTAAAGGAAGAATAATAGTATAGAGAAACTAACTGTACTAATAAACACATTTCAGCAGTATGTTGTAAGAATAGTTAATTCCTCTAAAAATGTGTCTGATAAACATTCATATGCAATTGCTGACCTCATGACATTAATGGCAGAAAGACAATGAAATTAACATTAAAAGTGTTTTTACAGGCATTCATTCCCCTGTTGTCCTTGTTCACCTGATGTCTACATTTAAATGTCATTTACACCACCAGCATACCAGCATCCTTGAACATATCAAAAATAGTCTTATCATTTGTAAAACTCAACAAACAATAATTGCATATACTCAGGTAATCTCCTATAAAATTTCCTACACACTAAAAAGGGAGGATACTTTCCTGCATAAGCCCTCTAAACAAGATTTCATAGAGCTCATGGACTTGAAAATGCTAAATAAGGGTAATTTCTTTAATCTGTCCAGATCTTCATTCTTCTCCCTAAAAGTTTCTAGGCTACTCTGAAACCTGGCAAAAAATATATATTTCACTGTTATTAAAGTTTATTTTTCTTCAAATTAAGGCATGCACCATCAGTAGGCTTTATCAAAAGTATTTTTCCTTCTTTTGATCCTGTCTTTAAACAGGAATATAAACCATGGGTCATGGCAAAGTAGCAAACTGTAATTTCTTGATTCACAACCCCATGTCTAATGGAGAACTCCAGGATTAAATATCTGAATATTCCAGAGAGCAACATATTTTTCTGCAGCAGAAATTAGCAGCATTTACACCAAATTCTGGAGGCATCAGAAGCACAGTACAAACTGTTCTATAACTCATAAGGTCATAAACTAATTCTGTTCAGAATGGCTGTATCAGCACTTCAAATGTTTTCTTCTCTCTTCTCTCCTCTTCAACAAAAGAAGAGCATGAGTTAATGGACATACTACTAACCACTAAGACATACAGAAATCTGTTTGGATACTTTTTTCCCTTTCAGATTATTTATTTACTAATAGTCATTGCCTGAACATAACTGAGAAGCCATGTAAGCTGGCTCAGTATGACTGACTTGATATTATGCTCCACTGAATCAAAGTCACTTTGCTGTGACTGAGGATTTATGTTTTTGAATCAGACACTGATTTTCATCTTTATGTAAAATCACCTACATTTTGTGGCACTAAGCCTAAAAGTGTCCTTTTAAGGCTGAGTAGATAAATTAACAGAGAACTAAAAGTATTGAGGGATTTTATTTTTTATTTTAACCTATAAGTTGTTCTACTAGCAGTTTCAGAAAAATCTGGTTGATTTTGTATTACACAAAGCTGTCATTTTCTGAACATTTACAAGAAAGTAGTAACATTAATACTTTTTTCCACTGTAGAAAATGCAAGACAGAAAGTAAGCTGCATAATGGTTTACATGGATGGATGAATGTTGTTCAGCTGATTTTACAAAGACCATCAGTTTTCATGGAATACAATCAAAAACTGACAATTTATTTCAAAATACAAGAAATTCATCCTATTTTGCAATTACTACTTTTTAAAAATTTCACAATTTGTCACAACTTTTATGATAACTTACATTTACTAAAAAATAAGTTCATCTAATTTAAATAAAGTCTGTAAAGTCAACATTATGAATTACAGAGTAGGGCTCTAGTACTGTAAACAAGCACACAGCTTACCTCAGGATATATAATCCCTACTGTACTGCATTAAATAAACACAAGTTAAACCATTTACATTCTGCAGAAATTAGACAAAGTAAGATGCCTTATACAACTGTAGGCTTTTCCCCTATTGTTTTATTTCCTTTTTTTTTTTTTACAAGTGTGGAAGTAATTAAAAACATAATGAGAAATATCAAAAGGATGAATTATGAATTAGCGAAAAGACTCTACAACAAAAGCACCAGCTAAACCTCAAAGTATATTTTGCTTAGGTCACCTCTACACTGGAAGGATATTAGTCTCAGGAGAGTGTAATATAGGACAACCAGGACGATTCCAAGAGTACTTGTTATACAAAGGCTAAAAAAGCTCCATTTATTCTCAGTTGAAAACACTTCAGGGTGACCTAGCAAAAACATTGCAGAAGTTCTAGACTAAAGACGGGGAAAAAATCTTCAGTTAAATACTACAATTATGCACAAAAAGTTAAAAACTAACACCCTGCACATATATTTCAATTCATTAAAATGATCGAACTCCTAATTCTAAGTGATGATGCCTAAGGGTTTCTTTGATCTTTGATTTTTTAAATTTTATAGATGTTAGAAATTATTGTAGATCTAATGTATTAGTAATATAACTTCAGTAGCTGAATGTTTATACATACTAACCCCATCCTATATCAACTCCTTAGAATTTCATTAGCTGTTTAGTCTTTTATTTCAAGGTAGAATTGCAGAAAAGTGCCATGAAGCCTGTACCACAAGATAAAGACAGGGACAGAAGGACCACCAAATCTGAAGCTTTGGAAGGCCTCCAAGGACCTGACGTGCTGTGAAGATGACGATGAAAGAAGGGTCCTGAGACCCCAGACCCAATTCCTGATGGGGTGTGCCGAGGGCGGAACGGGGCAGGACTGGGGGAAATAACAGAATGGGATTGGATGGACACTATTATAAAATCTTGTAACGAGTGTCTAAAGGGGGGAATTCCTGTGTGAATGTATTCCTGGAGCCAGTTTGGCTCAATAAAGCTCCTGCTCACTTATCTTATCTCCTGCTGAAGTTGCCTGAGTTTTTTTTTTCCTCGCTCCTTAAGGCAACAGTGACTATATTTTTTTCAATATTCAGAACCTTCAGATTCCTGGGAACTGGATACAGGGATACCTTCCAGAATACTAAGATTATGATTTTTAAGCAGATACTTCAAGGTAATTGCATGGACAATTATTATTTCACAGAATAAAACTCTTTCTAACTCCAGGAACACATCTCAAAACTACAGATTATCAAGATGTGTGACACTAACTCATTCAACTTTCCATTTTCAAATGAGGTCTGTCTTTTACTCTCAAGCACTTCATTTGTGAAGTTGAACATTCCTACAAACAGCACTATATAACCAACTGTTCCTTTCAACTTTATTGCAAAAATATTTTGTTCAGCTGAATCTCTTTAACTAAGTGAAATATTTAAAAAATAGTGTTACAGAGAAAGCCATAAGAACCTGGTAATGCAAGATCAGCTATTCATGTACTAGTTCTGTACATACCAAAGCATGCAGTTTATGTACTTCACATACAAAATAATTTGTCCTACAGTAGTTTACATATTGGTAAGAGAAAGACTGGAAGAAAATAAAAAAGCCAACGTTACCTTGAATTTTCTGTTTCTTTGGGATATAATACAGACAATAAGAATTCTGACCAAGTCTGAACATGAAGAAAACAGTCTGCATTTCTTATCTAGTCTTGTTGAAGGTTCCATTTCCAGCACCAGACCAATTTCACGGTATGGCAAGATGGTTGAATTTGGAAGGGAGTTCTGGAGGTCATCCAGTCTAACTCCCCCAATCAAGTAGGGCCATCTTGAGTGGGTGGCCCAGGACCACGTGCAGACAGCTTTTAAGTATTTCCCAAAAGGGAGAGTTTACAACGTTCCTGGGTAAGTCCTGCCAGTGCTTGGTCATCTTCACAGAATAGAAGTGTTTACTGATGTTCAGATGGAATCTCTGGTATTTCAATTTGTGCCTACTGCTTCTGCCCCTGGACACCAATGATTCCAGTAGTTCTCTTTACACTTTACCTTCCATATATTTATTTACATTGATAAAACTCCTCCTAAGCCTTCTCTTTTCTAGCTGATCTCTCTCAGCCCTTCATCAGAACATTTTCAATTTCAGAACATCAGAGGAAAAGCATGATATTTAAAGGATGAGCATGAGAAGACATCACTTTACTGAACAGTAGTTCCATCCTATTTCTTTTTCTTCATGAGTCTAAAGTAAGTTCTATTTGACAGAGCAAGAAGCATCTAGAAAAAAGGTGACTTCAACAGTCACCAACAAAACTGTTCTTTGGTTCAAAGTGTGTGTTCCCTTTTAATGATAAAGTAATTCACAAATTCACATTACTAGAAATATGCCTCCTTTCCTAGTAATATATACACGCAGTCGTTGAAATACTGACACTTCTCTTTCCTCTTCTATCCCTTACTGCATATTTCTCTGTGTATTTGTGGAATTACATGATTTTGTATTGAATGCTGATAAAGTAATGATAATGGTAAAACACCACACAGAGGTAATTCATCTCAGAAATTTGAAGTTGTTTAGACTTTGGTGAAATAGTGCTAATAAATCACAGTTTGAAAGGAGTCAAAAAACCTAAAGGAGCAACAAAAGTTCAGGTTATTACTGGATTTTCTCCCTGAAAAGTTAAAAAATTAAATGGAATCCGGACCTTTTTTGCTTTCTGTAAACAGGGATCCTAAAGAGACATTTTACAAAGCCATAGATAGCTGAATTCTCTTCACTGTGGAAGGACCACATAGAGATTAATCCCTCAAAGCCCTTAAGCATTGTGCTACACTGGAGAATTGCCCAGCAATCAAGACAGACAACCAAAATATGGGTAATGCTAAAAAACCTCCAAAAAACAAAACAAACCACCCAACCAAAAACCAACCAAAAACTAGGTTAAAATACCAACGTAGTATTTCCAATCACTGGGTGTACAGAACAGATGTGTAAACTGCTACAATGAAAAGAAGTTTTATTAGAAAAATCTTTAAAAAAGCATCAAATCTTTGCAGTGAATTAGACTATAAAAGAAAATGGGGAAGGGACAGCCAAAAGAAAGAAGGCTAAGGACAAATCCATTCAACAACTATTTAAAATGCAAAATACATAGTAAATACAATATAAATCAGAGATGATTTGGATTCATGAGTGAAAAAATACTGGAATTATGGGGCAGAAATTAAATTGTTCCAAGGGCAGGTAAGCACTGTTTGATAAACAGAAACACAACTGCTTGAACAGGAAAACACTGAGACCTCAATCAAGCATATTGAAATAATTTTGACAGAATATGCTTAAGAATAATGAGTATTTATTTTTTTTAATTGCTCCATCAAGGAATATAACAGTACTTTAACTTTCTTTTTTATCATATAAGAGATATGTAAAATGAGGGCATATAACAGAAAAGTATTTTAGAGGAAGCTAAGTGACCTTTAAAAAAAATTAAATAATAATAATAATAAAAAATCAACAAATCAGCAGAGTTCTTATTCCCAAGTTACTCCAGACAAGCAAAGAACAACCAGTTACCTTGATCTAGAAATCAAAAACCATGTAGTTGAAAATTATTCTAGATATTAACACTCTGGCTTTTTCATCTTCCAAAACATTAAAAGCAAAAACACACATACAGAAAAAAAACCCAAAACCAAACCAAACACACTAATCTAACAAACAAGAAAAAAAACACATAGGCAGAGGTTATGTATTTGTCTTTTTGGTATTACTGAGAGGATTCTCAAGTTCCTATTCCTTATTGGCAACTTTATATTAATACAGAAAGTTGTCTTGCTGATTAGGATACTGGGAAACTAAAAAACAATTAAATTTCTCACCTGCCTCTTCAAAGCAAGGGAATTAAAAGACTAATGTCAGAGGAAAGATTTGGTGATGATGAACAATAAACACTTTCTATCTTGTGATAAGGTCTTCAGCACTGCACTTTCTCCCATGCAAGACACCTCCCTAGTTCTCCTACAAATGCTCCAACTGCGATAATAAAGAACTAGGGAAGTTTGCCAGTTAAAAGATAGGATACATTGCCACTACAATTTTGTACAGTAGCACAATGGTCTAAGCTAATACAGTTGATATTGGAAGGAAAACGCAGGAAAGCTGAAACAGTAACTGATCAAAAAGCACAGAACAGTTCTGATCTATTCATTTGTCAATTTAACACTACAAACTCATTTATAAAGATGACCAAAGAGGTAAATTAACTAAATAGTGAAAGATAAGAGGGAAAAAATCTTTGATAAGCTTACACCCCCTCCTGCTCCCTAAAGGAGAGTAAGAGGGTGGAACCTTTGATAAACAGTAAGTGCTATTGAGAGGAAGATTAGATAGGCCTAAAACCAATTATAAGTGATAAATAAGTGTAAAGCTCATCAATATGTTTAGTAACAAAATTAGTGAATTCTCATTGAACATGCAGGAACAAACAGTAAATCACCTCATCACAAGGAAAAACGCCAATCAGGAAAATTTGCATTGGTTGCACCACTTTAAACATAGTCAGTCAGGGAGATTTTCATCACAGAAACTTCTTGCAGTCTTAGAAACACGCCAGAGAAAATGCAGATAATACTTATCAGTTCATTCCAGTTTTGGTCTGGCACAACTTAACACTCCATGTTATCCAAGAGAGTCAGAATTTCATATTTCATGAACAGGACATTTAAAAAAATACATTTCCTACAGAACTATTCACTATGTCAAAATTCCCTTCTCTTGCATTATGTGTGTGCCCACAGCTAAACAAAATTCTCAGTTTACACAGTTAGCTTCCCCCCTCTCTATTTAGAAGAAAACAATTAAGAAAAACTCTCATTCTGATAATGAGAGATGAAATGCAAAGTAATAGGAATTACATTCAGATTCAAGACATTCACTGCAGACATTTCAAGTCCTCCCCACACATTTTCAGAAATAATACATTAGTGACCACAGGGAGGAGAAAGCATCACCAGAAATTAGATGCAATTACTGCCCGAATCCCTACAGACACAAAGACTGAGAATACACTTTATCTTCGTTTGACAGAATCCTATCCTTTTACAAGAACTCCACACGATTTGCTGTAAAGTTTTAGGTCTGAATCACATTTAAAAATAAGTACATGAAGCATTACTTTTCAATTTATTTTGCTGGTATGTAAGTCCTTATCTTCCTCTCCAAGAATGTAGTTCAACTGAATTGAATTCACTCTGCAAGACAATATAATTCTAATAAGTAAAACATTTCCAAAATGTATAATATTATGAAATGTATATAGGACACTATAAATAAAAAAAAATAAAAATAACATAGTTAAGAATTCTGCAGTATGTATGTGTATATATATATATATATATATGGACTTAGATATGCAGGACTGAGACTGGATGAATATTAATCAACCACACAAATGGGTTGCTTCATACACACAATCCAAGTTGACTGAAATCATCTGATTGCCTGACTTACAGTTAGTTTGGCTTACTGGTTTTGGCCAAATATCCAAGAATTTAATGTTTCATGGTACAAGGTGAGAAGAAAATTTTTTTCTGAAAAAATACTGCTTTCTCAAAAACTATGTAAACATATGGTTGAAAAGACAAGTAAGAGTACAGAAAAGCAAGTATTTAAAGACTTCATATAACAGAAAAGATACCGCTTGTGAGCCAGATGGCTTTTTACCAGTCGCTTGTAAAAGGGGGTGGGAAAAGTAATCTGTAGCATGACTAAGTCAATTTGCATATACACAGTTCTGTCTTCAGGATAAGTTACCAGAATTTGTAACACTAAAATAAACCTTCTTATTTATACAAAAACAAATAGTGTATTCTGAGGCACATTAACAGTTCCCAGTCAAACGAACACAGTTAACCAATGAGAAAAATTTACTCTCCTAGTACTTCTAAATGGCATTTAAACAGACCATCCGGGAGAAGATACAAATAAGGCACTGTTCAGACAATTAAAACTGCAAATTTCAATGAAAACAAGAAGTTTCAGAAAAGGGTATATTTTAAAAGCATTAATGGAAAATTATGTGCCAGAGGCAAGCCAATACTTTCACAGAGGCTGCAGATTTTAAAGGAAAATTGTCCTGGGGAGAATTAAGTTCCTCAGTCAAATATACAGCAAGATCCACTACCTGCCCATCTTTCCACACAGTCCATGCTACCTTTAACAGCTCCTCTTTCTCTTTTTCATCACTCATTGACACGAAAATACCCACTTTTTCAATGGAAATGAATGAGAAGAAAGAAGTACATAATACTGACTTACTGACAGCAGATTGGGCCATCAGAACTCTTACTGGAGAACAGAGAATGGAAAAGAAAGATTCAGAAAGCCATGGCATTTCTTCTTCTAGAAACAGGAGATCCAGAAGATCTCCAGAAGAAGGTCAAGAGGGTACAAGCACAAGGGATGCGAGCTTCTGCCATATGCACAGCATGCGGATGAACAGTAAATATATATATATGTGCTACAAAACTTAAAAAGCAAGAAGTTACTTTCAAGGTCTTAAGCAAAAGCCTACAACAGAGTCTGTGGCAACTGTATTGAACTCACAATTAAATACACCTTTTAAATGGCAGAACAATGTATTTCTTCAATATTACACTATGTTGCCCAGGGTTCAAGTATAATATTGATAAGTTTCATTTGCACTCAACTAATTTTGCAAAATGAATTATTCTTTCCGTACGGTTGTTATTTATGTAATCAGAGCATAAGAAATCCTAATCAAGAAGCAGAAGTCAATTGTGCAAGATACTTGAGAAGCCCATAACAGACAGTTTGTGTCCCCAAGATTTTGGAAGCTACAAGGCAAGGAAGACAAAACAGATTTCCTTATTTATGTATTTCTGCACACAGAATACAAGTGACCTAAGAAGGCTGTGGATTAACATGGTCCACAGTTGCTTTGCCACATTTTTTATCTAATCATTGTCAAGATTTTAGAACCTTGGCAGCAAAACAGAGGAGTTTAAAATAACAGGAGTCTTTGCAATGCTTTCTGAGGTGCTGTTTTCATAAGAAAAAATTATAAAATTACTCCAGAGATACCTGGTTTTACGATGGACAATAAAGGAAGATGATGCAGGATAATGAAGAGGAGGAAGTTGGTAAAAAATGTTGTTTATGAACAAAAAGAGTGAAGTAAAATACCTTCTGCAACTTTTGTTTACTATTCAGAGTTGCGGAAGTAAATGATATGTAATCTGTCACAAATATTGATGGACTAGGGCTAGAAAACAAACAGAAGACAGATGTGGTAAGTAAAACAACATTCTTTTTTAAAGTTTTCAAAGCAGCCATTGCCTTAATATTCATTAAGTGTAGAGAACCTTTATTTTATCCCTGAAGCCCTAATTATTGTGAACCCACACTGTCATCTATGTTTTTTTTGCAAGACTGCATCCTCTCCCTTTTCAGAAAACTTAATTAAATCTTTAATAAGCCAGTATAAATGTAAAGGATGTGGAACACAAAATATCACCTTATGCATATTTATTAAATTTCTGCAAACCCTAAAGCATTTCTCTCCAAATTAATGGTATGGAAATAAATTGACTTCAGTTTACCTGCCGATTTATTTTCTTGTAATAATTCCATCTGTTAGTTCTCATGCCAGGGACCTTAGTACTAAATAGCACCTGAATATAATCTCCAGAACTTGGTATCAATCCTACAGACTAAACCACAGCTGATCACTTCCTCAGGTAATTGACTAAAATAATGCCGGTTTAATCATTGTGTGAAATTAAGCATGACATCTACCCACCCTTAGTAAGCAGACATCCTTACTCTCATATTCTTGCTCAAACCACAGCACATAAAGCAGCCTAAGATCATTGAGGAAGGTAGCAATGACATTCTAGTGAAGTTACCACCATATGAATGAGCTCTGGTGTTGAAATTGGTGATAGTGTAAGTGCAACTTCTAAAACTACTTAACCCAATACATTTACTTCAAGTAATTCATTAGACCGTTTTAGACAAGCAAATATCTTAAGACAGATATGACAGATCACTGAACTGAATATGGTCACATACATGCAAGTAAACTTGTCCTGAGAGAAAACATTACTTTCAAATTATGTTAGCATATTTCAGTCATCCAAGGGACAGAGGAGGAAGAAAGAGCAGAGAGGACAAACCAGTATTGAAATGTTCCAAAGAATTAAAAAACTGCTTTTGGAGAAATCAGAGTAACTTTAAAAAAATATAAAACTTCATTACAACTTTGAGGCTTGTGATGAAAACCCTGCAAATTAATTGATTAGACATCTGAACATTATTGATTTCCTCAGGTTGTGGCAAATTCAACAACTATGTAAACATGACTTGCATTATTCATCTGGTCTAGCTTTGAGATCTACAAATGGTGTTTATAATTTCAGCACCTAATTTTAGTGCTGAGCACTCTGATAAAAACATTCAGCTAATAGTTGAATAATAGTTAAAAAAATTGTATCCAACCACCTTTCAAAAACCCAATGCCCAATGACTAACAAGATAGTGTATGTAGTCTATCATTCTACAATGCAGCTATGTTTTGATGATACAAGCATGTGGCACATAGAAGGTGACATCCTACAGAACAATCACAAAACAAAAACCAGTTACAGAAATTATCTTCACTAATGACGCAGATGAAGGAATTGAGGGCACCCTTAGCAAATTTGCAGATGACACCAAGCTGAGTGGTGGGGTTGACGCTCTTGAAGGACAGGACACCACCCAGAGGGACATGGACAAGCTTAAGTGAGCTCATGAACATCACATTAGGTTTAACAAGACCAAGTGCAAGGTGCTGCACCTGGGTTGGGGCAAGCCCCGTATCAACAACAGAGGCTGGGGGATGAGTGGATTAAGAGCAGCTCTGCCGAAAAGGCCTTGGGGATGCTGGCAGATGAGAAGCTGGACCTGATCCAGCAACGCGCACTTGCAGCTCAGAAAACCAACTGTATCCTGGGCTACATCACAAGCAGCTTGGGCAGCAGGCTGAGCGAGGTGAATCTGCCCCTTCTGCTCTGCCCTGGTGGCATCCCACCTGGAGTACTGTATTCAGCTCTGGAGTCCTCAGCACAAGAAAGACATGGACCTTCTGCAGTGAGGCCCAGAGGAGGGCCACCAAGACGATTAGACAGATGGAGCACCTCTTCTAAAGGAAAGGCTGAAAGAATTGCCTTTGTTCAGCCTGATAAAATGAAGGTTTCAGAGTGATCTTACTGCAGCCCTCCAATATCTGAAGGAAGACTACAAGATGGAAAGGGACCTTTTACAAGAGCATGGAGTGACAGAATAAGGGAGAATGGATTCAAACTAGAAGAGAGTAGGTTTAGATTAGACATGAGGAGGAAGTTTTTTGCTGTGAGGGTGCTGAGGCACTTGAACAGGTTGTTCTCTGGAACCAAACAAGTTGCCAATTCTTCCTGGAGATGTCCAAAGCCAGGTTGGATAGGCCTTTGAGCAACCTGGTCTAGAGGAAGACTCCCTGCCCATGGCAAGGTGGTTGGAACTAGATGATCTTTAAGGTCCCTTCCAACTCAAACTATTCTATGATTCTATGAAATAGGCAGTTTTCATAGGTTAAGCCAAAAAGAATCACTAAATCTAAATGACAAAAAAAACCCCACAAAATAACTTAAATCCCCACGTAATTAACCACAAGTTAATAAAGTATCTTATAAAGTAGCACCATTCTCTGACCTCACTTTGCCTAAGCTTTCAGCTGTCAAACATAAAATTTTCTGATAAAGAGACCTTTCCTAATATATCTTTCTTCATATGCACAGTTTTAGATTATCATTAAGGGCATGCTTAATATTTGGTTTTAGCCGAGGACTCTATTCAAGCCTTTCCTTTCCAGGCAGATTACAAATATTTGTTGTAATTCTTTCCTAAATACTTTATTATTTTTCAAACATATTCTTCAACAGTAATATCAGAAATGGCTATCATAATCTCTCCCCCATGCCACTATGGTATGCATATGCAATAATAAAATCAGATAACTATTTCCTCATTTGTTTACTCAGAAATGACACTCACCCTCTTTTTTCAAATGGCTGTCATTATTCCCTCCTCCCCCCCATCACAGTATTCCAGGACAATTTTGTAGAAGTGACCTTCACACTTAGTTCCCAATCACACAGAGCAATCAGGTGGGTGAGCACAACAGAGAAATACTGCACCATTAGTTTTCAATCACAGGAAATAACTCATGTCATGTATAAACCTACTCATCTCTCTCCAAATGACTGATGGAAGATGACCAATATATTAGACTGAAAAAAGGCTTACAGAATCATCTCATTCAAAACAGTCATGTGAAACGAGCATTTCTTCTTATTAGTTACTTCAAGATCTAATGAATCATATGACTATTCACTATAGCACCATCCCTTCTATCAAGATCTAATGTAGTTTCAATTACAGTGGTTTTCAAACCATCATATGCTCTTGATACTTATTGTTTCTATGGTTTTAAATTTTGTAGAGGTCATCCCATTCAACTTTCTCCTCAAATCATGGCTACCTTCAGGAGTTACAATGGGCTGCTGAGGGCATTGCGCAGTAGAGTTTTTAAAGTCTACAGGGATGGAGATTCTTCAATCCCTATGGGCATCTTCTTCATTATGAATTATTTTTTACTGTTCAATATGCAGTGAAAATTTCCGTCTTCCTGAATCTTGTGGCCCTTACTGCTTGGCATTTCACTATGCAAACTATTAGATTACGAATACCATGTCCATTCCTTATGTTTCTTGGGAAAAAACTTCAGAAAAAATGAAGAGCTCTGATCTTCCACTAATTCAGAAACTGCATGATTTACAGAGTGACAGTTACTCACTTAGGAGAGAAATCCCTGATCAAAGCATGTACAGTACAAAACTTACACCATCTGAAAAACTGATTGTCTGACATGCCATATCAGCCATTTGTGTCAGTTTACTCTATAGAAAGAATGAAACATACCTTTATCATAACAGTAATAAACAGTCCAATTCTACAAATTTAAAAATCTTCCAAGTCAAAAGAGTGCATAATTCAAAGGTCAAATGATCACAAATTTACTCCCAACTCAATTTTACTTATTTACTTCCAGTCCCAGAAAGCTGAAATTGCATTAACAGTCTAAGAACATCATTTATAAAAGGTCCAGATATCAATCCAATTATCCTGAAAGAAATACGTGCTTCAGTAAGAGAATAGGCTCTTAAGCACATTAAGTAGAGATGCCAATATTTTCGTCTTAGTGCAGTGTACAGTGGGAACAGGAGAACATTACTTTTAAGAATCCTGACTCCCTGTGAACAACATATTTCCATACTACACTGATTAAGATGTGAAAGCAAGTATTCTAAAGATGTGAACAAACTTCCTTAACAGAGATGGTAAATTCATCATTGCAATCCAATTTGTGCATGGCAAAATATAAGTTCAAGTCCAGACTGTTTGGCAGTTTCATTTCATTCACTATTCACAGCTAAGAGAGAGGAAAAGAAAAAAAAAATCTACTTTCAGGCCAGAAGAGGTTCTTGTAAAAGAAATTAACTAGGAAGAAAGGTAGTAGCAAAGTCTTTTGAACAGTAATTCTATTCGGTAAGTTCAGAAGTATGTCAAATGGACAATCCTACCCTAGATGGCATGAGAGATGAAAAGCACTCACTTTCTTTCACACCAAAAAACATGGCAAAGACAAAGACTAGTAAAATGATAAAGCATGAGTCATAAGACTTGTTTGAGCTCTGCTGCCAAGCTTGCAAGATTTGAAATCCAGTTTCTTTGTGCTCGCATCTGAGAGGATGCTGAATGAATACACAAACTAAACAAAATACTTCATGCACAGTTTTACCAATCTGTGGATTAAGAACAACACATTCCTGCAACAGAAGGCACACAACAGCAGAATGTACATCTGATAAAATACTCTCAGTTTGGGGCCAGATCAATCCTCTCCAGATGCAGCTGCAACTACATATGCAAATTCCTTAACAGCCTCATTCTGTAAAGCATGGAAAGAGTGGTGCAAGACAGAAGACTGCTGAACTAATCATGACTGGGCATTCCTCATGGAGAGATCCATCAGTGGAAAACATTAGACTCAAGAAAACCAGAGCTGAAAACAAATGAAGGGTGGGAGATTATGGGCTAGTGAAGAGGTAGCATTTCCCCTCTCCAAGTATCTATTTGCAGATCATGTTAGAGAAAAAAATACTGGGAATAGGTGAACTCAGCCTGAAAGAGTTAAGCCATTCTTACACATCTTATATTGAGATCTTAGATGATTTGATGTTATAAAATATTCAAAGCACAAAGTAGTTTTACACCACTGCTCAGAAAGGAATCAAAACAACAACAAAAAAAAAACAAACAAAAAAAAAAGAAAAAAAAAAGATTTCTTCTGGTAATCACAATATGGTTCCTGTTCTGGGAAGAGATATCACCTGAACCATTTTCACTCAATGGAATACAGTAACAGTTCAAAAATCACTTCCATGAGGGCTCCTGTCAATATACAGATAACAAGAGAGGCAACAATTAGAGCCTAAGGAATAAGAATCATCCCTTTTATAGATTAGTGCAGAGAGTGATCACGATGAGATCAGAATCTATTACTAGCCTTGTGTATTTCAGGGAATTGCAGTAAGGACTGAAGAGGGAAAAATAAAAACATCTAAAAGAGATCATGTTTATTTTGATACCATTTCACACTACATCATCCCATTTTTCTTCTCCAAGTGATGCAAAGTAAAAAGATTTTATAGAGCTAATTCATGCAGCCTAGTTTGAATTTTCAGGGAAAAAAACAAACTCAAAATCTACGAGTCACAATGAAGACCTTAAAGCCGAAAGCAAGGAACCTAATAAATCTCAAAGACAAAAGGAGTTCACAGAGAAAAAGAATCACGCTGAGTCTCTAAGAACTTCTTCACTTAATGTCATGATTAGAAAACTCAGGTCCAACAGAATCACAATCTGTGCCAAGAATCTGTAAAACTGAATGTCCTTTAGTACCTTACAGTTAGAAATAGTAATAGTGGTATTAGAAGGATTTATCCTTGTTCCTACTTTGCAGTGTTTGCAAACACAAGGAGAGCACATGACACTTAAGTATACGCTAATAACCAGAACAGTATTAGTAGGAATTTTCACAGAGAAAACCTGAATCACATCAAATAGCAACTGAATATTTCTTTCCACAGTGTAAGCTGCAAGCTAGATTTCTAAAATAACGACTTATCAACCTGCAAATGAATGATTGATTTGAGGGGAAGTTATTGATTTGAGGGCAAGTTGACTTCCTTAAAGTCCAGAAATAAATAATAAAATAGAATTCTTAAAATTTGTCTACTTGCAAGGGGTATGGACTTTGAAGGAAACCTGATGTGAGGCAGAACCAATACAGCATTCAGTGTCAACTAAGCAAGGGAGGAACTCAAATAATGGCTGACATATGCTGATAGCAACTAGGAGGAGGAAGAAAATAACATGATCTTGTCTTTCTTGAGAGCTGCAAACTGAGCTCATTTGGTCCTGACAGGTTATATTTGCATAAATACCAGCACTAATGCGCATATGGTCTCTGATTTTAGTATAGATCATATAAATCAGGCAGTAAGAGAAAAGATGAGTACCAAATAGTGAAATTAAACCTTCGATTCCTTTCCCATTGTCTACAGAGACCATAATGATTACAGGTGTACCTTCCTCACCCACCCACAAACAAATCCAAACGGATGATATTGAAATTTTGCGGGAAAGAACAAAAGAAAAAATTCTAAACAACACAGATCTTTTCAGACGCATCAAAATTTGACTCATGCTGCTTTTGTATTGCAATCATCTCTTCCCCTAAAAAGCAAAATGTGACAATCTATCGTAGAACAAGAGATAAAAAAAATATCATGATAATGGACTTTTAAAATTTATCTGTCCATACCAAGGATAGAATAACAAACCAAAGAAAAGGCAAAATTGAAAAATATCAAAGTTCTTGAGAAACATGTTCAAAATACTCCAGAAAAAAATATGGAAAAAATGAAACCAAAGGCTATAAGGAAAAATATCTAGATAATCACAGAAGTGTGACACTAAGCAAGAAGTATAACAAAAAACATATGAAGGAAAACCATCATATGAAGAAAAAAAATAGAACCATTGGGAGTTACAAAATGAATAAATAGAATGGAAGAAACATAATACACTTTAACACTAAAGGGAAAAGAAATACAACCTAATACAGGAAGTGAAAGAAGGCAGTCTGAAATTTGACTTTGAACACATCTAGAGAATTATTTTGGGCAGAAGATACATATGTAACTTTCCCCAGGGCAGCCACAAATATTCCAGGATGAAGTCTGCTCTCTGAATTGAGCCCACATCAGGATTTCATCAAGATATGTGAATATTGTATTTCTAGGAAAAAAAACCCACAAAAACCAAAAATAAACCAAAACAAACTAACAAAACCAAAAACAACAGAAAAAGCTAAGATAATAACAAAAAATAATAAAAAAAGGAGAACTAAATTTTAAGAATCAACCTGGACCCCATCAGTTAGGATATAGGAAGAAAAGAAAGAGACTTTTAAGTCAAACAGAATATGAATGTAATCTCAGGAAGAAAAACATAACTTTTTCTGTACCAATTTGAGATAGTAGCTGGTGAATCTTCATTTTATAAAAACTCAGATGGTTTGGAAGACAAATTATACCTTGAAAAACGAAAGGAAAGAAAAAAAAAAGGTGGTGGGAAAAGCAATGGAAAACTGTACTAGAGGAATTGCAAGTTATTTCTAAAAATGACAAAAATCTGCAGAATGCCTATCAGAGTCAGACTATGAGATTATAAAAGGCTGACGTACTATTATGCTTTTTCATAATGAACACTATGCCTAAACTTGGTAAAATTAGAAATATAAGCATCCTTGCATCAATACTTTTTCAAGACCATATGAATGATGCTGGTACTGTTAAAGTTTCAAAAGACACTAGGGAAGCTATGTTTTTTTGACCATAAGTATTTGATAGATTTACATTGTACAATCAATTTCCTCTGTTTTGATGTAATTGCTTAACATACAAAATCAAATTTCATCAATCCTTTCGATTTTAGGTCTAGCTGCTTTTGCAGATTATTGACAAAACCTATCAAGAGCATTTTTTTTCAAAATTAAATTTACTAAGTTTGACACACTATATGTTAGTCAGAAAGGCATTAAAATATTAAAACCATTAACATTAGAGAGCTGAACTAGCTAAAATGTGGGCTTTTCAAGTAGGATTTTTTCCTCTTTTTTTTTCCCTTTAAATTGAAGGCTTATAAAGCTCCTGAGTTTATAGAAGGATTACATAGCACAGAACACATACGAGGAAAAGGACTGCTACTTCTTCCAAAAAGAACTAAAAAGAATTTGTGTTGCCATGCCTCAAAAACAAACAAAAAATGAAACCAAATTATTAGAACACACCCTTTTCTTGGATTTGAAATGGAAAATGCAGGAAACAAAGGGAAGTACCAATCTTTCCAATTTATAAAATGGAGAAGCAACCAAGGAAGATTTGAAGATTGGGCAGTTACACAGGAAACCAGTTACATATCTAACAATTAAATTCAAACACCTGATGACTAACATTAGGGGCAGTCTTAGCAATGACTCCCTCTCAAGCTGAGAAAGTAAGATAGCAGATTTCCTTTTCCTACAAGGATTTTAGAAAGTAGTACCTTGTTTTGTTACCTCATGTGAAATTAGTAAAAATGTTCACCAGTTTCAAGGTCAATTCTTTCAGGACGAAAAAACTGAGATTTTTTTTTCCCTTCAAATATTAGTCAATCTGTCTCTCTGAACAGATGTATATTTTAAGGTCATTAACAGTACTTATCAAAGACAATCAAAAATACCTATAGTACTTTACATGGTTAACAACAGCAACATGATCCAGTCAATTTAATGGACAGCCTACTATAAGACTGGAAAGTGAAGCATCTAAAGCAGAGCATCCAAATTAATAAAAATTCTACTTAATATGAAGGAAAATTCAGGGTTTTTCTTTGTTAGAAATGACAAGTTGTAATACTGAAGCGTTCAGAGGACACAACTATTTAATCACGGAAGTTTGGATGTAAGTTCAGACTGTTGATTTTTCCTTCTCTCCTCTATATTGTATCCATTACCTCCATGTTAATGTATGTTTCAGAGTAGTACCTCTCCTAATACTTCTTTCAAACTTTCAATCGTGACTCATATTCTTCATTATGAGAAAAATCTTCATCTATCTTCACATTATTTCACTGTCATTTGATTACTAATGATTATTCATACATTCTTTGCTGTCTCTGACACTTATTCTACTGTGCCATCCTTTCATTGGTTACTTTATTGTCAGAGTTTCCTACCAAATTCTATTTCTCATGAGGCAAAAACACACCTAGAAATATGATAGAACCACTAAATTTAGCATTCTTCCCTGTGCCTAGTGCCTCAATGCTTTCAAATAACAAAACCTTTTACCTCTCTCAGCCATCCACATGAAGTTCCGGCATACTTTCCATTACACATATACTAAGAAACAGAAGCATTACAAGTTCCTTGAGCAGGAGTTCCTTTCATCAGAATACTACCATCCCTCGTAAGTCATTCAATAGAAGACAAAGGACATAGCATGGGGCTAAGTTAATGAATGGATTCTGTCGTTCAACAGGAGGTAGACAATCTCTAGTGACTTAATCCTTTTAACATAAAATAATTACTTGGCATTCTTAGATCTATTTCTGCATAGTTTAAGGAAAAATATTCACAGATAACAGCACACTTTTTACCTAAATAATAAAAAATGTGGTAAGTCTGAAGCAGAAGTTCATTGCTGAATGCTAAATCAAGCAGTCACAAAGTTTTAACGCAAAACCTAATGGTTTAAATGTGTTAAGAAACTGCTGTTTAAACACCAATGCTCAGCATTAATTTCTGTGTTGAATATTAAAAATGTAGTACCTTACAGTGAATAGCTCAATAACTCTCAGAGGAAACTCGAAGTGGAACTAATGTCTACATTAGAAAAATAAAAATATGAAGTGTTTACCAAAATTACATTGCATTCTCATTAAAAAAATGGACATATAATGAAGTCAAAATTTTTACCTTCTGAAATTAACTTCCAAAAATAACTTGAAATCAAATTTCTAGAAGTCTATGTATTTTTCAATCATAGAAAAAGCAACTACAGATCTAATGATGAAAACCAGCTAAAAGTGTCTGTCTACGCCCATTTTTAAAGCACACTCTTAACTCTTTGAAGACTCAAGATTCACCATAAAGACATGAGGGAAAATATGTTTCCTGCAGAATATTTTTACTATCAAAACAATTCATTAAATTCAGGAAAAGCTCCATTTTCATTTCTTGGGAGAAGTACAGACATCAAATTACTTTTGAAAACAAAGCTGCTGTATCAGCTAATGAACTCGTAATTTTCTCCCACAGAGCCAAGCAATCATGAGTTCTGCGTGAGAGCACAATGCATTCATTGCTCAAAAAACTGATGCTGCTATAACTGAACAGCTTCAGCTGGATTTTTGAATCACTTAAGACACATGCCAATAGTCTAATACACTTACGCAACCATAATTATATCACTTTAATATTGTGGGGCAAAAAAAATGCAATTAAAAATAGAAGTTCTACTTTCTAAGATTTTACCTGTCATCTGTGCAATATATACTTGTACTTACAGTCTGTCCAACACTACTCACCCAAGGCTCTTGTAAAATGAACACACCTAAGGTGTCAGCATATCTATTCTAAGTTTATGAAGGGAATAAAGAAGGAAAAATCATTCCCTACTTCATCAGTACTGCTACTGATGGCACTAGTTTGCTAAAGCTCCAATACTAACATCACAACAGGAATTCTAGTGTGGGGTGACTTCAGGCTTCATTGCTTTCTGGTGTAGCCCACTTAATAATATGCTTTCCACAGTATAAAATATTTTGCACTACAATAAATTTATCAGCTTTAGTGCCTCTCCCCCCATTCAGCATTCAACTAATGTCAAATAAGGCAACACTTGAGCACCTATAGACTAAATCAAACATCACTATAGTCTTGTGCTATACTCTCTTTTACTTGCTATCCATAGGAGCAATAAGGTACTTGGATTAAATAAGCCGCCCAGAGCTGGCAACTGAGGAATTCGGATCTACAGCTAAGAGAAACTGAGACCAGAATGGGGCAATTCCACAGCTGAACAAGCTGCTTCTGCTTGCCATCGGGTACTTACAACACAGATTTTGTGTAATTGCCCCCTGAATATACAAACAACCTGGATCACCAAAAGAAAAGTGTGGATTTGAGCACTTTGATGCAAAAAACTGATGCTGCTATATTTTTAAGTATTCCAGGGTTGGCACTTTGAGCCCTAAGCATAGTGCACTCTACACTTACTTCCCTCAGCCACATCCACTGTCACAGGTAGTTACAACTGAGGTGACAGCTGTTACGGAGAAAGCAAGTGTACAGAGGTTATCCTGAAAAACCCTCACTACTTTAAAGTAACCTTGATTTCTTTCACTGCCCTCCCTGCTTACGGGGTTTGGCAGCCAGTACTCATGTCCAGATGGTGGACAAGTAAACCTACTTCAACAGATTGTATTACAATGTTTTACACAGAGCAGTTATTGGATTAAACATATAAATAGCTGTGGGAACCCAGGACTTTCCTCTTTCAAATGATCATCATTCAGCTAGAAAATTATCTTCCCTCTTGTGACCCCTCTGAGACCCAGTGAATCCTGCTCTGTGTCTGTGCAAGAGGACAGCAGAAACCAGTTCACATACTCTAAGATCATTTCAAAGTGCAAGCAATGCACTGCAGAGTGAAAACAACTGATATACTTCAGAGCAGGAGCTTTTTGAATTAAAGCAATAATGCAGATCACCTTAAGAGAATCTAAGTACCCAGAGGAGCAGACAGAAAAGTATTTGGGGTACTTTCTGTGAAGCAGGGCATAATTTCCCAGAAATCCAATTAATATCAACTGCTCCCACTGTATCACTTTTCCAGACGTGCTCTAACCACAATGCTACTGTATAAGAGGTTGACATATCATATTTAATTGAAAATGTAATTCATATAGTGAATGTTACAAGTTCATAGCACACAATTACTTGAGATAGCTTAGTTTCTGTGCACACAATGGGAAAAAATAAAAAATGTCAAATCAGATAAGGATTGTCCTTCCATATGTGCAAACACAGAACTTCAGGTACCTATTACTTTTAAAGAAATTGAATTACATTAGCAGCAACTAGAATCAATATACAGTTACATGAGAGCACTTTAGATTAAAATTTTACTCTGAAAGCTACATTCTCTACAAGGTCTGGTTAAAGCACTTGGATCGTTTACAGCATCCAGGTTTAGTTACGGGACAAAAACTCACAGATATCAATACCAAGGTAAATGCTTTTTCATCTAGAGCAGGGTAAACCAGTGTGTGTATATATATCTATATATATATGCACACACACATGCATTGACTGATTTATTCAGCTTAGAAGAAACAAATAGAAAAATGAAAAAGCCTACTATGCATTTTAAGTGGAAAATGATTAGCAATGTCCCAAACAACAGCATAAAGGAAATCAAAGCAATGATAATACATAAAGTCTGTCCAGCAGCTTTTAAAAATGTTTCTAAATGAATTGCCCATTACAGAAATTAGTGCACTGAGAGACTTGAAGAAAACTTAGGTAACAGCTTCTATCCACACCTAGCTTAGAAGAGAAAGTATCTCACAACAGAAGGAAAATATTTACACAGTAACTTCAGGATTAATACACCATACAGTATTTTATAACAATTTCTCCTCACGCACTCAATGTGCTGTCACGTTGTCAATAACCAAATCCACCTGCGATGGACAAGTAAGAGGCATAACAGTCCTAAACCTTGACTTTTGGAAAGTTCCCAAGACTGACATCTTTCTTGAAATTCCTGCCATTCACTTTCCTTTTCAAACAGACACTTTAGTAGAAACCAGGCACAGAGCTGAAAGATGGAAAAAGCTTCCACTGAAATGTTTTAAAGCTGAGCCCTTATATGGTTACCAAGAGTACAAATATGACTAAAACGTTTAGAAGAGTACAAATATGACTAAAACGTTTAGAAGAGTACAAATATGACTGAAACATTTAGAAGTGTGATGCAAAAATAACACAGAATTCAGATAACTTCACACTACTAGTTTCTATTCTCAAACACATTTCAAGAAGGTTTAAGGACTCTCATTTCTGAATACATTTTATCATTAAACATGGCTTTGTAAGTTTTTATTTTCCCTTATTTTTTCTATCCTTCAGCCCAATAACGATAAAAAAAATCCAGCTTTATCAAAGAAGTTAACTTCAGCAAGTTCCCTTTGTTTGCCAAAACATACTCTTCAGAGAAATATGTGATGGGATTTCCACTGAAATCACCAGAATGCGTAATTTTACACAGGACATGAGGTTTTCTTGTGTAGCTAACTTGATTTTCACTTGCTAGATCTGTGGATAAGAAGGTAATCAAGTTCATTAACCACAGGCATCTACGATTTGTAGTAATTCTACTTCATATCCAACTATTAAGTTGCATAGGCTATAGGTAAAATATTCAGACATAGCTGTAAAGGGAAACAAAGAACTTTCAATGATCACTAGGCCTCTGAACACGCCCTACACCTCAACTTGTCAAACTCGACAGTGAGATCAACTTATGGCCCCACTTGAGAGTCAGATAAAGTAGGTAACAAGCGTACTAGTCCCCCTAGGTATCATCTGGAAATACCTAATTGACATCTGAAAACAACTCAGCAAAAGGCTTCACAGAGGATTCACTTGAAAACAAAACACGCTGCTGTGTTTGTGCACTCTTCTAAATTTTACTGTTTGACTAGAGCAGGGAGAAGTGGATTCAATATCATCTTCATCCATGTATCTCCAACCAAAAATAACTCTTATACTTTACTGTTAAAATAACCCTATTCCTCAGTATATGGCAGAAGAAACACTGCAATATAAATATAACAATTTATTATTCTAAAAAGACTCTTGCATGGCAGCAAAGTTTTGAGCTAAAGGCCTAGCTTCAGATTCAGAATGCACCTCTGCCACTGAAAAGATCTAGGAAACAAACTACATGAAAAAACCTGAATGTGTAGTCAGCATGACCTGAAAATATGCTGCATAAAGCAAATGTGCTAACTAATTAGTTGAACAACTGTCAATTATTTTCTTGAGTCACGAAAAACAGGCTAAATGTCAAAGGACTTTATAAAACAATCAAGTTGACAAAAATGCTTGGTAGAAACTATAAAATAAAATAAATAAATAAAATAAATAAAATAATTAACATTAAGTAGGATTTTTTTTTTGCTATGTTACCTGCACTTTTGCTCTACAAGCTCTAAAATCTCCACTGAAGAGACATCTGCATGGCTCAGACATGAACACATATATATCAAAAATCTAAAAAAGCTAAACAGAAACATCAATATGCAAGATGCAGGACTAGACTCTGTCATAATTTGCAATTTGTAAGGCAATTGGATAAGGAAAGCAACTGAACATGCTAATTTTGTAATAGTAGGGCAGAAAGTAACAGTGATAAGAAATTATTAAAAAGCCAAACTAAATGCAGAGAAGAAAACGGTTTCTATTGTTCAAACAGCAGATGCTACAGCCTCTAACCTTGAGCAACTTTGTGAGTTCAAAATGTCATTCCACAAAGGGACTGTGTAACTGTAATTACCAATTATGTTATGAACTTGATATACAAAATGTTCTATGCAACACAGCCAAACTCTGCTAAGCCATTTAATGACCAATGCATCTGAAATTCAAAAATGTGTTGTTTTAGATTAATCAGAAAAGAGCAAGAAAAATTAATTAAATTGCATAATTTGGCTAAGGACTGCAACTGCTTAAGAAGAGTTGATGAACTTGGGGTATTCCAGAATGGTATTATTAGATACAATAAGAAAAAAGTAAAATCCTAATAGTAAATCCTATTAGGTGGGAGAGCAGTCTCCACAGAGAAACACTACAAGTCCTGCCACCACTGTAACAGTCATGAAGAAAAGTGTTTGCACAAAGAAGCCTGCAATGGCAAGGGTAGAAATCCCTTCCATGTAAAATTTCTGGGATTATTTTTTGCAACCAAACTATTGCCAGGTTTGTTTCTTGTTTGTTTTCTTTTTTTTTCTTTTTATAATTCTGCCAGAAAGCAATCCATTCAATGCATGCATCAGTTTGTTTCTCTCTCATAGAATATGAAGGACTTGTGATAATTGCACATAAAAATAAGAGTTTATCTGACATACAGCTTTCGGGTTCATTGTACCTTTCCATTTGTTTTATGGCAATCCCTCATTATGGAAAGTTGTAACAAAAAATGAATAGTTATAACATTTGATATACATGAAAAAAACCAATAAAGAAGATAATATATTTTTATATCTCACAGCATCAGATGAAAAGATAGCAATTATTTTATTTATCATACCTCCTTTCAGATTTATTAAAGCAAGAGAAAGAGGCCTAAACCAAATACCAGGTAAAGTTCCATTTTGAGTTCTGATCATTATTTTACCCAATGTGACCTTCAAAACACTTTTAAAAATGAAGACAATAAATCTGAAGACCCAAACCAATATTCAGAGAACCCAGTGTTTTGCCACTCTAATTGTACTGACTGATTTTTCCAGAGCACTCAGAACTCAAGCAGATACAATCTGTATTTTCCATGTGGTTGCACAGGATGTGCTGTATAAATGGTTATAGAACAGAACTGGGGAAAAGATCAATTATGCCACTGATCTGTCTTATGACAGCAAGGATGCCAAATGGAGACATCAGGAACAGAAAAGTTTCAGTAAGCCAATGACAAAATGCTATCTGGCTGCTTTTATTTCATTTATTGCATGCAACCACTGAAGATGTCAAGGTTTTCTAGACAGATTTGTTAAAATGAGAACTTCTAGTTAATTTAGTCAAGTTTACATAAAACTTTAGTTAATTAGAAATAGAAGAGAAAGGGATATAGATATTTTTTGCTGCTGTAAAAAACAGCAGAAAATAATTCTTGCAAATTCTTGCTTTTTTTTCCCCCCTGTACTCTGTCCCCATTCTTTTTAGGGCAGAGTAGAGAAAAACATTCAGAATTGCCTTTAAAGAATTTTACATTTTCTGGCATGACTTAACACTTATTTCACTTCAAACTGAAAACAGTTATTTGAAAATTTTAAACTTTGTTTAAAAAAAAGCCTCTCTCTACCGCACCAATAGCTAAAATGTCAAACGGATATAAAATCTCCGCTTAAAGTATATCCTTAAAATGGCTTGAAGCCAAATCTACAGTCAGGCCTGAGTTTCCCTTCATAGATTCAACCCTTGCCACATCTGAATTTTTAAAAAAAATTTTAAAGAGAAGTCTGTGTTTGGCGTAACTGCCAAACACTTCCTGCATGCTGTCTCAAAAGCAAAAACGTGGTGCTCCACAGTCTGGACACCAAAACCAAAATTTTCGTGACTGGAAGACCAAGAAGGCTTCATATTCAAGTTTAACGCTAAACAGAATTTCAGGACAGCAAGAGAAGAAATCTAAGTTTTAATTATGACTATGTTTTTTAAATAGTATCAGAGATTCTGAGAAATAAAGAAAATTTCTCTCAAACTACACATGCAATTGAATATGTGCTGAACACTCCTCATTCATCACACATCCTTTGTCCTCTTTCCTTTTTCTCCACTTGAAATGTTTCCAAGCATTTCTTTCTTTCATTAAATATGCAGGCAGAACACTGACCAGAAGGAAAGACCATTACAGATCCTCAAAAACAGCATCATGAGACAGAGTAAGAAACTGAGCCGTACTCTTTCAGTTTTAGAACAACAAAGACCACTGAGAGCAGGTTTTGCTGCACACTGTGTGGGTCCCAGCTCCAAACGGGCAAGAATTGCTCCCTCTATGGTGAACCATTTTACAAATTGGATAGGAAAGGCATTTTAAAACGGAAGATACCATTCTGGCTGCAACGTAAGGAACATGGTAATAATCATCAATAAGCGTGAATAAACAAGATGAGCTCAATATGAAAATCAAAAGGAAAATGAGAACACATGGTACAGAAACAAGAGGATAATGCCAATTTATACCAGTTAATTTCAAAAAAAAAAACAGAAAAGTACATTCAGGACTGAACATTCTCTCAGAAAAATTATCACATTTAATAATTTAAACCTTAAAAAATACACAGGTTTTTCTACTTATAAGAAAAACAAAAACCTTGGAAAAATTGTCAAATGCAGCCTTTAATCACTCTTCAAACTGAGAAGACTCTTCATCAAAGAATAATTTGCTCTTTACGGTCACAATGAGGACAAGAAGTACAGAAATATGAGAATGTGGGTATTGAATGCTTATAGCTTTAGACTAGATCCCTGGGGGCCAAAAAATAAAAAAAGCCAGAAGTTGTAGAGTCACCACTAAAGGCTTCTAAGGGCACATCAGATACATATTTGTCAGGAACAATAAAAGCACACCTGAGCTTTGGGATAAACTGTCAATTGGACTGCCCTTCCAACTCTATCTGCTACAATTTCTCACAACTGCCATAACTTCTACACTTAGCTGGGGAAATAAGAGACAGGGAAAAAAACGTAAAGACCAATTATAGATATATAAGTCTTAAAATCCATTAAAAATACTCAGGGCAAATTAAAACATTACAGAAGCTTGCATCACAGAAGAATAAGATTGCTACAACATTTTTATACATCATCAGCATCTTTTTTTAGTAGATTCAAGCTCAGCAAGATACCTCCACCCGAAGAAAGCTTACATATAGATCACAGACAGCTTCCCTGTGTCACATTTGGCCTTAATGACAAACTTAACAACAAGGTTACTCCCATTGCATATGAGTGGTTTAACTAAGCTTCTGAATCACCCACCTGAAAACTCAAAAATAAACATTACCCTATATGAGATGTATTTCAACACTGCAAATCTAATGTTCACCTTTTATGTGTTTCAGTCACAAAAATCATACTAAAAAAAAGCGCCAAGCAGTATATTTTAAAGTGAATTTTTCTGATTTCTCTAATTTTTTAACAGTTTAACCTACTTCATATTTATATAACATATATAAAAAGTATCAAAAGGTTTTGGAACATGCCTTATGGAAAATGCATCTATGTTATTACAAATATTAAAATCTCAAATGCTGTGGAAACAGCCAATTTTTATTTTCTCCCATTATGCATACAGTTTCCAAGAGAAAAGTCCTTCTTCAGTTTCTTGTTGATACTTCATAATCAGGAACGTTTTTTACTTCGCTTTATTTAAAGGTATTGCTCAGCACCAGAATTAAAATCATAAAAGCAAGCTTTTCAAATCTAGTAAGCCATGGGAGAAAGTTTTGGTGTTGCACTCCATCTAATTTCCAAATTAGAGGTCCAGTGTTTTCTATTTATCTGCTGAGTTTACATATTTGTGTAGTCGTTCTCAAAATAGTTTCCACGAAACCTGATGACTAATTATCTACTAAATTCGTGCAGATTTAATCAAATTCAAGACCAACCTTAGCATGTTTCAGTAATTTGCCAGAGAAGAAAGTTTCTTTAATTATCATTAAGAATATTTTACTGTATAGGACAATGTAATTCAGTAATTTAAGAATTTGTAATTTTCAAATACAGCCATAACATAGTATTTCACAATCACAGAAAGTTTTACCAGTGTTTTTCAGTTTCCCCATTCATCTTTCCCTGCCAGCAATAGGCCCTTCAAAAACATCTAATACTTTAACTCTGTCCTCTCCTTTCTGCAAAGTCATTTCCACTTCTTCCAGGCCCATACAACTGATCCAGACACTTCCAATCACTCAGAATTCATGCATACTTTTCTATGCAGTCAATGCTTAAAAAGATAAATTAACAAATAAACAAAAGAATTGTCTTCACCAAAGATACTTCTGTTGCTTAAGGTTTAATTCCAACATCTCAGGTTCTTCTAATCTTAAAGTACTTTTCAAGTACTAGAGGTTTAACAAAAAAAAAGCTGATCAGGAAAGAAATTCTTAGCCTCTCTTTCCAGGCAACCACATCAATAAAAACACACACAGGGCACATCAGAAAGAGAAAATTGACATGTGATTTGGTTTTATCTCATGAGACACATTTTAACCCTAGTACATTAACTTTCCTCTTGCAGTGTTCACTTTGAAACAATTCACTTTGTGTTCAAACCTTTTTCCAACTTCCAATAAAAGCTATGGCAATCTTACCAGTCTTTGTAAAAAACCTTAGGTTCACTTTACACATCTAACCTCAATCACCTTCGCCTTTTCCCACTGTGCTTCTGGATAGTGCTGTGAACAGAAACCTCCCAGAGCACAAGATCCTGTGCTCTTTCAATCCACATAATTCTACCCAGAACAGTTGTAAAATGCTATTTCCAAACTACTTACTGTAAGAAAGTTCATTTTTCACATACAGATGTTTTTCCCGCCATATATATTGGGCAAAGTACTACAGCTTTTAACATGAGGTTAGGAGGTCAAGAAAAGGAGCCAGACTTTAGCTCTAACATATATGACACAGACACATAAAAAGCAATGTTCGTATTACAACACAGAATGTATAAAACCACGAAAAACAACAAGTTACGCTTTAAGCTTGCCTTTAAAGTGAGGAAGCACTTACAATATTGCACTACTTTATGTAAAGATGCCGTCCTAGATATATTATGTCTACATTAAACCAGGGGTTTGTCTGTATGGGCAGTCCAATGTCTTAAGATAAAAATATTAAACCCGAATGAAAAATGGCAGTAAAAAGGTGCAAAAGACTGCGATGTGTTCGTTTAAATCAGTTAAAAAGGAAAATGAAATAACAAGCTTTACAGAGGAGAAATATCATTTGCACTCTAATACCGAATAGCTGGGCAAAGAACCCCCAAAATTTCCATCCTTTTACGTACCACCTCCACCATAGGATTGGGAAACTTACTATAAAGTAATTGTAGATGTCCATTTTAATTTGCCATTATTTACTTGTTAGGAAAGGATTCCATTTAAAAAGAAAGATTAGTTCAGCTACCTTGGTAGCACAGCTGGCACTCCACATGCAAGTGTCAACAAAAGTTGCAATGCCAGCACATCACAGCAAGAGAGAATCAGTGTCAAACATTAAACACATTTTATTAAGACAACCTAATAAGTTAAAGTTTTGAAAAGAAATTAATTATAGCAGCAGAAGGCCAACACATTTATTACGTACTCTTTCCAGAAAGAGGGGAAAAGGCAATGCCTAGAATGAAGGTGTTCAATTTTTGCAATGACACGCAAGGGATTTATCTCAATGATCAGATTATTACTTAACTTGATAACATCACAGTCAGACCACTATTAAGATACTAACTTTGGCCCTTTAGAATCATAGAATATTGTGAGCTGGAAAGGACAGTGAGTCCAACTCCCAGCCCCACACAGGCCAACCTAAAAGTTAAACCATATACCCAAGAACATTGTCCAAATGTCTCCTTAACACCAACAGGCTTGGGGCAATGATGATTTCCCTGGGTACCCTGTTCCAGTGTCCAACCATCTTATCAGTTAAGAACTCTTTCCCAGTATCAAATCTGACCTTGCCCTGAGGTAGATTTTAATCCTTCCTTCCAGTCCTGTCACTGGACATCAGCAGGAAGACATCAGCGTTTCCCTCTCTGCTCCACTCTTGTTTTACTCCTTTGGCCTATCAGCCTTTGTAACCTACACGATTCTTTAAAGAGAAGTAAAAATGTAGACCATCCTTCACCTTGTCTGAACCCCTAGTCCGAAGAAAGACTCAGCTACAAAAATTGTTCTTTCCCTTTCCTCCACCACCACAAGTCTTCACACAAACCGAACAACAGATGTACGGTGAAAAAAAAACAAAAAACCGTAACAGAAATGACAAAACTCTACAGTTGGTTAAATCTCATTCCAAACTGTAAAGGGACTCTACCAGGTATGCGAAAACCTGGCCTGAGACCGAGGGCAAGCTACAGAGAGGAGTGTGGCAAGCTACAGAGAGGAGTGTAGCAAGCTCTAAGAGCACTGAAACCTGACACAAACACACGCACCACACATCGTTGCACACTTCCCTATTTAAATACAAAAGCCGCTGGAGATAAAACTGCTGGTACTGAAACTGAATTAAAACTGCTCCTTCCTGCACATCTCTCATACCCAGAGGACACCTTCAAGGGAGTACCAGCACCTACACCTGCGCACAAACAATCCTGCTGCCATCACTTCGATGCTATTTATTAACTCTGGGCATTTCTTTCAGTTGGCACCACAAACGCGGGGTGTAACTTCGCTGTCCCCGGGGGTCACTCCTCTCTGCCCAGAACCCCCGGGCCC
>WBMV01005711.1:0-21623 GCA_013396655.1 Campylorhamphus procurvoides
GCTCCAATCAACTGTGTTACTGTTGGTTTAGCTTAAAAATGAATGTGCTTATATTATCTACAGAGAGGCAAACCCCCAGTATTAACACTAGGAACAAAGAGAAGATCCTAGAATCAGCTGTCACTTATTTTCATTGTTTGAGAGAAGTCATGAATGACTGGGAATTTATCTACCCTATAGGCACTGCCTCTCCAAGATTTTGAGTCAACATAAAGTCAAGTTCAGCAACTACAGTAGTTCAGATCTCTGAAATCTTGCAAAGATTGTACTGGAAGTTCTCCAAAGCAATTTTATCACTCCTTCTTTCAAATAAGAAAGGATAGCCATACTAGCCCAGACATATTTAAATTTTTCAAACAAGATGTAATACTCCTCAAGGGTCACGGAAAAAAAAATAAAAAAGAGCTTTCAATCTGAGGTCATCAGGGAGTATGCACTCCCCATCGAGTTAAGTAGGAAACCTTTTCACAGGTTTTGTTCTTAATTCATTGGAGTCATCTTCATTGTATGACACACCACTTGGGAGCCTTAAACTTGTGACAAAACTACTGGAGTTTGCATTACAAAAAAAAAGTACAGATAAACCCAAATGATCTCATAGCATCAATTAGTGGATCTCATAGCATTAATTAGTGAAAATTTACAGCTCTCCCACAGTAGCACCAAAAGCCTGTTAAGCGCTGCTGGATCTCTTTCCTTCAGCCAGCTCATCTGACACTTTAACTCTGTTATTTTTAAAGGAAGTATTATATATATCTATCACTTTATATAGAATTTTTAAAGAATATAATGTGGAGAAGTGTAATAGTAAACTTAAACCATTATGCAGAATTATATTTTAAAAGTTATGAATAGTGTGGATATCCATTATTACAACTAAATTATGATGATAACTTAATACTTTACATGACATTTCACAGTATTTCATATGTACAACCCTGTAAATGCCCAAGTCTTTAGGATTAATGCACTTCATAAAGAAAAAGACACCAAGAAACAAGGTTAAGTGTTTAAAACCAGACGAAATTAATAACCTTATAACTCTGAGCACTGATTCTCCTCATCTGGAAAGGGTGAAGCAGCAATCTGTCTCTGCAAAGGTTCAAGGCATAATCTCCTGAGGCAAAAAGATGCCTAGTTCTAATCCTAGCTCGAACAGAGGGTACCAAATAATGTTAGTTTTAAAGTACATATCATTTACACCAGCATTTACTTCATAGTTGAATTTACCTGAAAACACACGGGTCTCCTTTGATGATGATTCTAATTTACTAAATACAGCTTCATTGATTGCCTGAAAGCCTTGCTGCCTGTGGTGCAGTCTTATCTCTATTCTCCAAGCTTCAAATTTATGAAAAATTATTCCTGCCCTGTCTGATTACACTATTCAGAGACTCAGCACAGCCACATCATGCCAAAAAAATTGTTAAATATTAAGTAAATGAAAGTAAATTTAATTATTTAAGCAAATTTAAGTAAAAAAAACTTAGTTAATTCAAGTACATTTAAAACATTGATAGGGAATCTATTTTTCAGAACTGTTCACACCTACTTAACTTTCATCCCTTACAACTTGTAGAGAATAGAGTATGTAAATGAGAATCAACAGAAAGCCAGACTGGGAAGCTATATTGCAAACTTGTTTGCAACAAACAGATCCATCACAGACTCAGAGTCATCATACACCTTGTCATTAACATGATCTGAGGTCAGGCAAGTCACCAAACATTCACATTTATTAAGATTTAACAAACTAAGATCAAATACTTTTTTATGCTATATGTCTTACAGACAAATACATTTTATCTATGCTGTGTCAGGATATGCCATGATGTTTACATATTTTCATGTAGAAAAATAAAGTATGTAGAGGAAGTTAGAAACCTTCATTATTCAGTTCAAATAAAATTAGAGTTAAATGGTATAGAGAATTAATTTTATTATCAGTTTTCCCACTGAAATATCTGAAAGAAAACACGCAAATATTTGTACATATGATCCTTTCTTCAAGCAAACAAGTTCTGACCACAGTATTTGAATTGAAAAGCTTTAGTGGCTGACAAGAAAGGAGACAAAAGGAAATGGGGGGAGAGGAGATGGGGGAGAAAAAAGAAGAAAACTGATGGAGATAAAATGAATAAATTAGCTGTAAGTATTCTTTTAAAAAAATAATAAATGCCAACAAAGTCATCTTCTGGCCTTTCAAATATATTAAATTTTGTCATAACTGTCCATCCTGGGCATATTTCCATGTCACTTCCTCCTATCTCTGTTTCTCGAACACCAACACATTTATAACACAACTATGGGCAAGGTCACCATCCCAATGACACATCTGATTAAAACTGAAGTCATAGGTCTTTTTGATTACTATTACTCCTTCACACCCCTTACCACAGAAGATTTTCTATTAAGAAATGCCAACCAGGACCCCAGAAAGACAATATCTTGAAAATTATGAGACTGTCCAATAATAAGTCCTAGGGGCCTCTATGATCAAAGCTGTACTTAGCCACTCTTCTTATTTGAATTCTTATCCATCAAAAGAATCTAAACAATCTAGATCATGTGTGTGCCTGCAGCCTATAACTTCTTCAAAATTTCACACCATTCTCAGATAATTTTCTCACTGTCTTTCCCTATTTTAGTAGTGCAAGAAGTGGGAGGCTGCTGCCTTCTCTTCTTTCTCCTCCTCCTTTTTTACCAGCTGGGAGAAAACGGATTCATAAAGTTGATTGTTATGAAAGGAGATAGCAATTTCAATTAGCACAGCACTTTTCATGTAACATGATGTCCCAAGGCACTTGAAAATAATATAGTGTAAAAGGACTGGCTTATTTTTAGTGTAATTTTTAACTGTTGTCACCTACTTTACCAACTCGCTTTCCTTCTGCACACTTGACTTGAAGTATAGATCATGCATAACTCTCTGCAATTAACAAGTCAGAGCAGGAAGACACAAAGAGCAGCAGTTTTTAATTAATTAGCTTTTCACCTCTGAAAACCTGTGCTTAAAGCTTACTTCATGTCTGTCTGCCCCATGCTCATGTTGATATATCTGCCTCTCTTTCTGAGTCCATGTCATCGTTAAATGCAATACCCCCAACAACACACCAAAAACAGTAACAAAAGCAAAAACTTGCACTTTTCACTGATGAGACTTTTCAGTGCTCCTCCTTTTTATATCTGTTTTAATCTCCCCTTTTTTGGAAGGAGGTAATTGGGAAATTACTAGTATTGTATACCAGCTCTTTCTGAACAGATTTTTTCATTTGTGACTAGTATAAGCTAGTGGCTGTATCAGCTGAATGAACATTTTGTAGTGGCTTTAAATCAGTCTGAATGATTTCTGATTCTCTTCATTGTGCCAACATGTACTCGGTCATACCCGGTTTCTACACCCCTTACCAGCATTTGCTGGTTAGGGGCTCCTACATTTCTCATCAGGAAATTCCCGTGGAAAGTGTGGAGTATGTTCTGGACACTGCATTTATGCAATCCAAACATAATGCTTATTCAATTGGCCTTGACTAAGTTGTAAAAGAGCACCCAGAGATTGTGGATTGTACAACAGCCTTATCTTCTGCAAACTTGTTCTGTGTATCAAACCAATAAATCAACAGAAAATATTATGCGTATTATGCATGAGTGGTCCTACTATCCAAAATGATCTCTCTTGTCCAATTCCAGCCCTGCCTTTCTGTGATTCCAACTATCATAGAACTATTAATTTTGCATTTTCAAGTTTCTTTTGAAAAGGTAATAACCAGCACAAACTTCCTTCTCCGTACCTTCATAACTTCACAGTCACAAAGAGATCTTAATTCCAAATGCCTTTTGAAGGACTATCCCCATTTAAAAGACAAGAAACAGGGAATTGGGACTGGTCCATACCACCCTCACATTGATACAGAAATGTATTCAACTGTAAAAGGCTGCTGCAGAAATGCACCTGTTTTTTAACTTCTGTGCTGCTCTCTGTGGTACATCATGAATACACATGCGTCATGATGGCAGCCAAATGCTGGCAAACTCTGCACTTAACCATCTGTCCTTCCTTTGAACACACAAAATACTATACAGATAATGATATTGGTAAATGGTTTCAAGAGGCAAGATTTTGGTGCAAGTTCTGTTTTGCAACCTGTGTTGGTCATACCAGGGGTTTAAATACTTGAAATAACTGTAACCAGCTATAGGATGCTGGCAAAACGATGGAGTTTATAAAGAACTCTGAGAAAGCATATATCGTAATCATTTTAAAGCCTCTCCTGAGACAGGTTACCCATAGTTGCAGAAAATGAATGTTCTGCAAATTTGTGAAGTATTTAACCCTTTAAAATAAATTCTAAAAAGATTTTTTTTACAGCTTCAAAGTTTGCATGTTACAAATTAAGTGTTAAACCCACTATGGTTCTGCAGAGATTACCTCTCTCTGAACGTAATAGGTGTGCAATGTACTGCTGCTTTTCAACTTTGACAATTTCCTCGTTCTTTAAAACAGTAACTGTCTTAAGCTTTTCTTTTATTTCCTTGAAAAGAAATCTTCCCTTTTCATTCAATTATGTATTAGAAAATAAATTTAAGCTGATTGTTTCTTGCTAGCTTTTTGGAAGGCTGTTGCTTTCAATTGCTGAATATAGATATATCGTAACATTTTTGTGTGTCTTTTCAAATTGTTGACAATACATCTAAATAAATAGTGCCACTGTGAAAAATATAGCCTTTAAGTCTAGAAAAGGGATATGTCACATAGTTTCCATACCTTGTGTCATAAACAACACAGTAGTTTCAGCACTTGCTATCACAGTCTCAGTTCTAGTCAAATAGCACTTTAATGGCCTTTATACTAATTACATGAATGAAAGCATCTTTTACATCTATCAAGCTGCAGAATTTAGTTTCATTTTACATAAAAGCTGTGTAAATGGAACAACCTCAAAAAGAAAAACACTTTCCCACCCGAACCTGTTTATCTAGAGGTATATGTAAATGTCACGTATGTCACATGGTTTCAGCATAAAAACAACTACCCAGTTATTTAGAGATCACCATCATAGGTCCTTTATTTTTCACCCCTTATCTGTCTCAAGTCATGACAGAATATGTTTCCTATGCATATCCATGGCTGTAATAAGTCACTTCAGCAAAGATGTCTAAATACATTTTCCAAAAGAAAACATGAGAGCCTAAAGAATGATGCCAGGGCTGTCCCAAGCCCATTTGCCATGATGACTTTATGCACCACCTTTGGGTTCTGTGTTCTGTGCACCTGATACCTTGCTGCATAACAAGGGTGGGAATGTGACTTTCAGACTGAGAGTCTGTCTAGCCCTTTCTTGTGTATTTTTAAAGTGTTTTCACCATCTTAGTTATTTTCAGGAAGAAGGACAATATTGCTTTCAGTGTACCACTGTTCTCCATATCCTGTCGTATGCTGTCTTTAAAGACAGCATTAAAAACGCTCTACACTTAAATATTTAACAACACATTTACATAGACCACCTGTAACAGTGAGCCTGTGAAGGAGATGAAGAAACCAACCAAAGTACCTTAAAAACCTGAGGCTTTTTACTGTATTGTAAAACGGATCTTTGCCTTTTTTTTTTCCCTGAGCCACCCTTCTCCTTCTCAAGACCCCTTGAGAGAAAACCCTTATCTTTCTAATTAGTATGCAAGAATTTACCTCGGCCAGGTGATGTGAAAACATCACCTTATTGGTCCATTGTTAACCTTTTCTCCATTGGTTCTTAACCCTTGAATCCTCTAGGCTGTGACCAGCATCCCCTAAAGCCCCTTAAATAGCCCTGGCCATGTGAATAAACTCTCTCTCTGCTTCCCTCTCCTGCGGTCTCTGTGTGTCTCTTTGCTGGGACATCTTGGGACCACGTGGCCGGGGGGGACGGGAAAGGGGGAGCGAACCACCCAGCTGTCACAACCTTCTGCTGCAGATGTCCATTCAGGACAGTGCTCATAGGCACACTTTTCAATATATTGCCTCACTTAGTATCATCTTTGTAGACTTAGCATTCAGAAATGCTATTGTTTCAGGAAGCTTAAAAGTGTAGCTTTCTAGGGTTTCCAGTTGTGTTTCCAGGCTTTAATCACTAGATAAGTTTTCAAATCTAATTTAACCAACCCTGTAATTCTACTTAGTCCTAGCTCAAGCACTTTACATTACTTCCCTTCACCTTGTGGGTATGCCACAATTCAATTGCTGAAGTTCTTCATCCAGAAAGTGCACTTGATTTCCTGTAATGATTATTCTGGAAAAACAAGCATGTGGTGGAAGATGATGCAAAGTTTACCCTGCATTCTAACAGATTTTCTGTTTCTGCTTGGGTAAATCATATCATTATATGTTTCCTATAAGATCTATCCATCACATTTGTACTTGAATTTTGCAATCACATAAATTAAATATTGGTGTAAATCACTCTAATTTTGTTGCAAAGCCAAGCAGAAATGAGGAATGTAAAGGGTTTCTTTTTTTTTGAGAAGGCACCAAAGTATTCTACAGGTACAAATATGCTAGCTGTAGCTATGACAACTGAAGGACTATCTCAAATAAAAAGATGTCAGTCTACACAGATAAATTTCTCCTTTTTAATTAGAGTTGTATATTTCATAGTATTATATAAGTTCCCTTCCCTATTATACCAATCACTCTTTATAGTATGACTATGTATGTACTCTGTTGATATATACATGTTAGTTTTTAGTATATACTGTAGTGTAATGAGTTAGTGGAATTTTACTGGAGATTTTGGTACTGTTCAAATTGTTTGGTATTGCTTAAGTAAAACAAACTAAAAGATATCCTGGCCCTGGCAAAAAGCAACTTTTTGTCTTGGAATCTTCGAGTTGTCCATGAAGGATAAAGGATACCTCTGGTCAACTGAGATAACATCAGCTTCCTAGCCCCTCTAACATACCTCTGATACCCTACCAGCAGCATCTGGCATCATAGATAAGTCACTGCTGCAAGACTGATCCCAGGGACATCTGGATCAATAGAAGAGTTGCAAGAATACTGCAAAAATAGGGTTGCTTTGCTAACTTTTACTATGGTTAGTGAGCAGTACTGTGGGTGCTAGTGCTTAGTCAAATCACCTTGCCCTGAACATTTAAGGTCTATAAGAATCTGGTATAAAGCCACATTCAGGGCACTCCAGTACTAATGCTATACCTCATCTGCAGGAATAAATACTTGCTTTTGTAACTCTACACTCTGTGTCCTCCAATCTCTCCTTGGCTGGCATGGCCAGTTGTGAACTTCCAGCCCAGCACCAAATGTGACATTAATATATATGAACATAGATTCTACATTCCATGAGATAAACAGGATCAAAAATAATTCTTTTTTTCTAAATTACTGAGGCAGAATCAAAATTTTCTATGCAGACATTTTGGATACAGAGAAGTTAGTGAAAGGAAGTTGTGTATGGAAAAAGAATCTGCTTTACTAATTCTAAAATCAGGCTTTTTAAAAAACTTATTATTAAATGTTTTCTCTTTAACTTGCTTGTAGAACTCAAAGACAGACTACTGCCCCCATTTTAATGATGGAGAAGGAAGGAACAGTAAAAACAACCTGCCAAGGGCAAACAAGAGGAATTTTGGAGCATTTTAAGAAATGTGATTCTGCAGGTGCATGTTTTAGGCAAAGCACCCTAAAACATGAGTTCATTTGAACAACCACATAGTTGAAAATCTGCAGAATAAGTGCTTTCAAATAAGAAGTTAACTGTTGAAAGTAGTACCCATAGAAGTTAACTTTCAGACTTTCCAAATTTTTTTTAACAGAGCCTTTAACAAATAGTAGATGTTCTGCTAACATCAGGACTACATAAAGACATTGGTTAGTAGTACTGGCATTTTTGAAGTTTTTCTACATGCTCAAGAACCCTGACAGCTACTTCTGGGAGCCCCATAGGTCGTGCAAGGCACAAACCAAAGGGTTTGTTATAGAGCAAGCAGTTATTTAAATACACATGGAATGAGCAGATGATAAAGTGATTGAATACAGTGTGGAGGATACAGCACAAACAGTGGTGCCAGGGAAAACAGTAATGAGACACACTGAATAATCATTCCTCCCTTTCCACTTGCTGCCACCTTAGGCCCTGGTCTTATAAGGGGTAAAAAAACCCAAACAAACAAAAAGCCAAAACAACAACAAATAAAACTACAAAAAACAAGCACCCAGCAGTGATTTCTTTAGCTTTGTCCGGCTCCATTCCAAATTCTTCTGTTCCCCACCATTAACAAAGAGCTTTTTTATGCTAGGAAGCATCCTTGCTTTTACAACTGAGGCGTTCTTCACAGAGGAGAGGGAAAATTGATCTATCTTCAAAGGATTATCATTTCTGTGTTGTATGTCTCTCAGATGAGATATGAAGAGTTGTGCAAGTACATTCTGTAAAATTCCCTTTTTGTTAGTTTATCTCACACCCAGAAGCAAATTCTGTAGATCCCAGATAATCATCTTAACAAGGTCCTACCCTGTGTCTGCTATACTAATATGGGATAAGAGAGCTTTGCTGATAGAATGTGAAATGTTTACCTCTGCAAGCATACATTGCATCTCACAGAGGAATTGGGGCAGAGGGGCAGGAGGAACAGACGTCTCTGTGAAATTATTTGGACTGAAGCAGCTCTGCAAATAGAGCAAATGGTGAACTGCAGAATTCATGTCTTTTCAACAGATCACTGAAAATCCCTGTATAAATAGCTCTGATATTCAAGTTCGTGTTGAAAGTAATAGTTGAACAAATTCTAAACAAATATGAGGCTGCAGAGCTGGAAGGTGCTATCAGTGGTTTTTTCCCCCTTTTTTTCTTTCTGCAAATGCAGGCAGCCTTTCTGCCAATTTACACTTAGAAGAAGCAGGAATCTGAAGTACTATAGGAACAACAAGAGGCTGTCCTCTTCTTAAATGCACTGCTTATCAATGCTGGAAAAGAAAATAAACTTAACAGCCAGAATTCCCTGCTGCTGCTGCTTATGCTACTGTATACAACTATCATGAAAGATCTCATTTAGAAAATAAATAAATGAACAAATTCAAAGGCTTGGAATTAATCCCCAAAATGTAAATGAGTAAATATCTCTTTCCTTAGAGTTTTTAATAACAGAGAATAGCAAAAGCTAATGTCCTGCCAGGTATTCACCATGGAGATCTCACTTTACAGAAATTTAAGAAGGAACTTAATTTTAAATTTATGGGATCATTTCCCTTATCTTCTTTACATCCTCCTTTCATTACACTCTTGTTTGTTCATGCCATTCTCTGTTTCATTACTTAGTGGTGTTGTTCCTGCCACAAATGCCACCATGGAGCTATATCACTGTTGTTCATCATTGCACAAGATGTGTTTAACTTTCTCCTCATGCTTTTTCCTTTCCCACCTTGTCAAGGCAGAACCAGAAGCAGTAATAAAAGGATACATTGAATAACTGACATTACTCTGCCTACGAGTAGTTTCATCAGTTAATCAAATTAGGAGATTAAAGCATAGCTAAAGACAGAGGAGAAAAACAATATGGCAATAGCAATATTTTAATGTCCTTGATATACAATATTGTATCTTTAGCAATATTAAAATATTTTCAAGGTCATGCAACTAAGCCAAATACTGTATATTTCACCAGACAAGAATTTCTATAGTGGATCACTTGTAGGTTAGAGGCTGAATTGAAAGGGCAAGAATTGAAGAAGTAAATCTACTGACAATTTAAGTAAATTTACTGAGGATTTTGTTTCCTCTTTTGGTCTAGGAACATTGTAATGTGCTTTTCAAAGAATTTTCTTTTTTATTTCCAAAGGACTCTGATCTGTCTAGGCTAGTCAGGTTCATAAATAATTGTGGGCTTTTGCAGCATTGCTACTTCATGTTAAAATAGTTTATAAAACAAGGAGGGAAAAATTATTATGGATAAATGGTTATGCACCACACAGGCCTGAATTCTATCTTGTGTCTTTGTAAATAAGAACAATTAAGGAGGTCAATGATGTTAAGATGGAATAAAACTGCTCTGAGTCAGAAAACATGGATGCTGGAGACATATTCAGAAAAGTCCTAGAAATGCACCTGGACTGAATCTTCCAAGAATCTTCAGTCACAACCAGTGATTTTTACTTCCTACTGAAGGAAGAACTCACTACAGAGATGACATTTTCCTTTGCTTGGAGAACTGAGGACAATTTTTCTCTATTTGACTTCTTCATTGATTATGAAAACAGAGTAAAGATAGCTGCATGTGAAAAGGAGAAAACATCACCACAGAACAAAGGTCACAAAAGAGTCATTGAAAAGTTCATGATCATACATAAGACGTGAGAAGCGATACATGCATACTATGCTCCTGACTTATACATAAAAGACACAATTCTTTGTCAAGAAAGAAGTCATTCTGAAAAAGGATAAGTCTCTGAAGGGACAATGAATTTCATCCAGTTGCTGCCTGGAATAAAACAAGCTCTAAAAGCGAAGTCAGGGAGGGAGACAATATTTATAACCAGAAGTGTCACCAATAGCTCTAACTTGCCTGACCTTCCATTTTACAGAGGAAAACTGCCTAAAACTTTGGAAAGATAGGCACAAATGATGGGAAGCTGTGTGTTACAGGCATAATGTTTTCCAGGAAACTGTGCACAGACATTTACCACCTCTGGCAAACAACAGTTTGGGAAAAACAAAACAAAAACAAACAAAAAAAACCCAAAAAAACCAACCAAACAAACAAACAAAAAAAAACCAACACCAGAAACACAGGCCTGAAAGACCGTACCACAGTTCCAAATACAGAAGACTGAAAAAAGCACTTTAGATCACCTTGGTTATTTTGCCATCTTCACAGACTTTCAAAAGTAGTAACTTCACCAATACAGCTGTCTATTACAATTAAGCAGCCCTCCAATATCCTTTAAGGTTCTCTCTTCCTCCTGCCAGTACACATGACAACTGTGTGCCTGCAAATCCTAATCCAGGCATGTTGACATGAGGCAAAGCAACCAACCTCCACTTTGTGACCACAAGTGCTCAAACAATGCTTTGTTTCCAGCAGCAAAGATGACATAAACGTGAGACAAGAGTTTATGATCTCTGTCTTCATGTTGTTAGTAGCATACAGAAAGACTTAAGGTTACAATGTGCTGCATAAAACAAGTAGTTTCAACAGACACTTCTAAAATTTCTTGGGGTTGGAACATTAATTACTTGCTATCTGTGCTTTCCAGCTACATCTCTGAGGAGCAGATTAAGAAAATTATATTATTGGAAGATTATAAACTATTATTACTAACTCATTCTCCTCACTTTATGTTGTTGTTTGATTTGCTACTACCAAAAAATGAGATGTGCTTGGAGGTCCTCCAGGATGAAAAACTATAAAATGAAAATGATCGCACTATTATTTTAATTATTGGGATAGAGAGACTTGCAAAGCAAACATTTTAAAACATAAAATCATTTCAGTCTGCAGACTTACTAAGCATGAAATGGAAGTTAAACAGAGTGCTCTGAATAGCTGTAAAATTATGTTGATAAGGCAAATTATTTCAGTGACCTTTCTAGTATTTCAGAAAAGTGCAATTACTTTCTATCTCAAGAGATATGGACAGGTATTTAAGAATTGGGTGCCTTCATCTTACCAACAAATAGATAAAGAAATAAATGCAAAAGCAAATAATTGAGTTAACACTTGTTTCATTTTGATTTTAAAAACTTTGCCTCGATTCATAATATAAACAAACCAGAGAATATCTTTCGCTGAGATGTAACAGCATAATTCCCCTGAAGTCGACAGATGTACACCAATTGAGAGCCTGTTGTACTGTATGCAGGCAAGTGCAATTGGGTGAGAACTGTACTTGATGTTGCAGTGATGTGAAGAATTAATAAAACAGTTGGAAGACATGTTAATTAGTATTCATTTTTATCCTTCAGAAGACATGTATAATCTTTTCTAATAATTTGCTTAAGCAACACAGATAATTGCATCTTTATTTTTTTTTTCTTTTAACGTGTTGACCCATGAAATCTATCATTATTACTATGACCAGGACATGGAATTTGTAGCCATTTTTTTTTTCATTATATATGTCCTAAGAGAATATGATAATTATTTAACTTGTCTGAATAAATTTTGGAAACAGAACATCCTTAAAGTTATTTGGTTTTCCTGCTATGAACTGCTCTTTTCCCAAATATTTCAATGTTGTAGATTTTTCCAAATGTCATAGAATACAAAGAAAAGTCTTCTGGCTCTGCTTCATGCTCCAAGTCTTATTTTTTCAGGTTGTTATTATTTCATCTTCCAGTATATGAACTCATTAATGAATATTCTCAAAATTTGTCACTCTTACTACTACAGATTCTATAAAAGGTTTAAATTAACACAGAGTATGTAATTACAGTACCTTCCCTCTGATTGTCAACTTTGTTTGGAGTTCAGTGCAGATTACTTTAGCTGCAGGTAATAGGTTAAATTAATCCCTGCTGTGCACCAAACTGCAGTAGCAAAACTGCTATTGCTTTCTGAGTCGATTAGCTTACTTTTGGTCTGCTTGTTTTTACATTTCACTACAGCATAAATCTAATGTAGATACACTTCAGAATATAAAATGGAAGCAATGAAGAAATTAACTGAGTTCTTTTCCTTTAAAGTATAATTGAACTGCTTTAATACACAAAGCAAGTGCTTTCTCATCACATAAAATTGACTTATTTAAACAAATAAAAAACCCAAACAAATAAACACACAAAGAGCAAAGCAGGGACACTGAAAGAAAGCAGAGGTAGGGTAGTTCCTATTACAGGAACTTAGGAAAAAACCCTTCAAGGACTAATCTTTAAACAAGCACATAAGATGTTGCAGGAATTCTTCTATCTACAGACATGAAGAAGTTGTCAATAATAAAAAGAAGTTGTCAATAATAAAAAAGTAAAGCCTGCAGTAAGTAAAGAATTGCATCAGAATTCAGTTACCATACATGTGGCATGTCTCCAGATATTTTTATACCATACACATATAAGAAATATGTCTTATCTTTTTATTAGGTTGTCAAGTTTTGAATGTCATCAATTCACTTGCAATGAATTCTAGAGATTAATGTATGCAAGTTCAATGTAAATAAAAGTGAGAAATTAAAAAATATTTTAGAAATCATGTACTTCGTTTACTTAATTTTAAATATTCTTCTTTTTAACAGCACCTGCTCTTGAACTGAAAAAATTCTACATTGTCCTTAAGCCAGATATTCAAAAGGGTTCACTTTTTCCTTATTTAAATAATACACAAAACAGGTAGGTAGTCTTTTTCAATCACTTAAACATCAGACACCATCAGTGAATCTATACTGTCAAAAGAAAAAATAAGACTGTCAGAAAAATCAGAGCTTAAATATAAAACTACTCCTGAGTGCTTAAGCCATTGAAATGAGAGAGAACGTTAGACTTCAGTTATTTGTAACTTTCCTGTTTGAAATGTTGCCTTTTATAGCCAGTGTTAGAAATCTCTCTTTACGTGATCAAATCACTCATTTCTCCTAATGCCATTTAAAAAATATTCTTATTGTTTATATAAAGCATCATTATTATATTTATACATGCCTTTAAATTGTGTAATTGTAAATGTATTCTACTTTTTTCCCTATTGTATACCAGGTCTCAGGGCTCCGAGTTGTCGACACTGAAATTATTTACCCTAGCTATTCACAAAATTAGCAAGCCCACCCCCAAAGCCTTCCCAAATAAGCAGATTTTAACAGAAAATCAGTAAGGGGTTAGTTTGGGCAGGTTTCATCAACAGAATAAACTGAATTAACTACTAATCCTTATCTACTGAAGAGCTGGCCAGTAAGTCTCTAACAGAAAGAGAACAAAACATGTTATTCTGTAAAGAAAATGCAACACTGACGTGCTAGCATTACAACTTTCCAGACATTCTGGATAATATTTGACCCTAACGTATCTTGCAGATGTATGTCAAAACACTTTTTCCAATGAAAATTTTTCTTCCAGTTGCAGCTATGTCATCTTGTCTCTTGAGAATTTCAGAATATCTGATACCCACAGCTGATACTAAGCTTCAATTGCTAGCTTGCAACAACAACCAAACAGAACAGATTGAAATCTGAGGAAGGTTTATGGGCAGAGAGTTGGAAAATTTTAGCCAACAAACTACCCAAATGTATAAAAAGGATAAGAAATATATAGGAAAGAACCTTTAAAATTTCCAAGTTGGATTTAGTTTTAGTAAAAACCTTTCCTCCTCTCTTTGTTAATTTTTCAGATAGCTGCTTTTCCTTTGTACTTTTCAGTGGACACTCACTTTTACATTTTAAGGAAGAGAGATACAGAGAAAATCCACTTTCTATATGGATTTTTGTTTTGCACCATGAGGCTAACAATCTCTCTGTATCCCAGCAAGAAAAACACTGTCAAGAAAGGTTTCGCTACTCTCCAAGAGCACACTGATAGCACATTATAAAATTTTACATCTCTTCTGATATAGGTAACACGAGGAGACAGAGCACTGGATGGACCTCTGGTAAGGGCACTGCCTGCTGAACAGACCTGTTATTCACAGTGCAGTATGATGGCACCACGGTGGGGTAGTTGTGCAATGTTCTGAGAAGTCAGCAATTCTATTTAACTTTTCTGCTTTTGATCAAAGGCATATTTATGCGAAAACACTTTGTTTCACTTCATGATGAAGACATGCTACTGGCATCACCAGATGGGTGCTGCCGGCAAGAGCCTCTCACTATGTTCAGCCAGCTGAGTTTATCCCAGGTCAAGAGGTATGTGCAGCACAGTGCAATCCTGAAGACAAAGGGCAAAGTAATGTGCAGTACCGCATGGCATTGTACAGAACAAGGAGTCTGCCTAGGTGGGTGCCTGATGCCTGAATGTACAACAAACCTCCACTTGGGACCACTTAATGTCAAGTTGTCTAAAGAGGGTGTATTCCTCTAACAAGAGCCCGGATACACATGTTTCTCTTGTGTAAGTATAAGAATTTCAGGGTCAGCATTATCACCACGACCTCCGAACCCCTTCTTGGAGATATTGAAAAGATAACTAGTACTGAGCTTTTTAAAAAAATAAGTTCCTCCACAGTAAAAAAAAAGTTAAAAAAAAATTAAAAAAATCTCAAACTTGTATGCCTGGTACAAGTATTGCACAGAGCAGAATTTTGAAGGGAGCTGAAGACAGAGAAATCCTCCCTTTCCCAGTGGACTTTCTAAAGGTTTGATGTTAAGGATGTCAACAGAAAATCTACTGTGCAAATGTACATGCAGATGTTCACAATGTCATGAAAGTTCAAGAAATTCTTTTTTCAAAAAGTAAAAAAAAAAATCTTTTCATTATCAGGGTAATACTAACAGATAAGAATCTTTAGTGCTTAAACACAGGCAAAGACATGAAATGACCACTGCTGTGCTAATGTACAACTGCCTCCTTTGTGTCTCCTTTCAGTCGACCTGAGTTGCCCATCCACGCTAGTTTTAGAAAACGCAGAATAATTCCCAGTGATAGCTACTACACATATTAACAAAAGCCTAAGAACACTGCATTGCCCTTAAGTGTTACTTAAAAGAAAAAATCTGCCTTTCTACATATTGTGACAAATTAATACAAGGTACAAAGCTACCGTAGTTGCACCCTGCTGCCATTGAATGTCACCTTTAACAGAGAAGTTAAAAGATGTTAGAGAGGTTTATAAAGTTCCAGTGGGGATGGCTCAATCTACCTTCTTCTTCCTTCTGCTATCCCATTCTTCCTGAGGGGGAAAAAAAAAGTTTCTTTGGGCAAACATATATGTGTTTTCATTTTCTGCTTTCCACAGGGACGCTATGCGATAGTAGCTTCTCACCAGTACCAGCCAAATGAAAAAAAAAATAAAAATTCTTACTAGACCCAAATTTCACCACTGAATATTTTTAGTAGCAATGTCCTGCCAGCAAGTACTGCATACACAGCCAGTTATATCTGTTCTAAGCTAAATGCCAACTAAACAAGACCCTGAATTCAAGCAAAACATTTCAATGGATGGCATTTCTATACAATTGAAAAGTCAGTACTGTCCACCTCAAACCTTGTGCTGCAGTCCATGTTCCATTTATTAGTAATGGCTATTATGAGCATTTTTGCTAGTTCTGTGATGCTGGTTCTGTTATACTAGTTCTGTCTCATATTTTCTTTAAGCAGAGGTGTGATTTCATTTTAAATATAGTTCACTGGATGCCTCAAGGGAAAATGTGGCATATACATATATATATGCACACACATATATAGATAGATACCTGGATTACCTAGTTTTAGATTTACTATAATGGAGAAATGTACATTAAGATAAAATATATATAAATCAAAAGCTAGTTCATTTTCTATGGTCATGTAAAAGGCAGCAATGTTTGAATCCATAATTCAGCTGTCATAATCTCTTAGGCATATCATTGACCTTCCTTGGAAACTTCTGTCACATAGAGAATAGTTCTGAAGGGATCATATTAAATCATACTGCATTACTGACAGCCAGTTACTTGAAGATAATTTAGCCCACTTTAACAAGTACTTAACAATGAATTGTACTTTTTGATATTCTTATTCTTCATATCTTAATGTAGCAAAGCTGGCATCTCTGTGCATTATATGTGTATAAAAATCAATGTAAAAATGCATTTCCCACCATGTGTCACATGTTTCATTGAGTGTAATCTCCCAAGAGAACTATTAGGATTCTCTTACAGAGATTTAGATACATATTTTCAATCAGTACTGAACAGAAAAAACTAATGCTTCCAAGGAGTGTTAGAGTAACTTAGATGTATATTTTTTACTGGCACACCTTCAACATATTTGGGAATATAAATTTCCTTTTAAAATAATAATTGTCAGTAAATAATGCAAAAATCCCTTAGCCAGCTACCACTCCAAAATTGATTATTCTTATAAAGTGGTGAATTTTAACACTGGAATTAGAATGAAGAGTGGCACAGGTTCTAAATAGCCAATAGGTACTTACAGAGGTGGTAAAGGAATACAAAAAGAATTGCCACTAAAAAGGCTGGCTAGCCCAATTTGGATATTTAGAACACAGTAAATACCTTAGAAATGATGCCTGCTTATCTAAACATCATCTCATTGATCATTTCTGATAAAGGACAGAGAAAACCAATAAAAACACAGAAAATAAGAATATATACTTCTTTTCCTCACTCAGAAAACATTATTTTGAGCCATGCCTGTGCATAAGCAATCGTTCATGTACAAAGAGTTACCTCTAGCATCTGAAATTTTATTTTATAGCTGCAACCAGAATCACAGCTGCCAGAAGTTTTCACAGTAGAGCATGGGCAACTTTTTTATAGTTTTTCATAGTTATAAGGATTAATCTTATTTCACAGTCACAGAATGGGTTATGTTGGAAGGGACCATGGTGGGCCATCTGGTCCAATCTCCCTGCTCAGGCAGGGTCATCCCAGAGCACATGGCACAGGATTGTGTCCAGGCAGTTCTGCAACATCTTCAGTCAGGGAGACTCCACAACCTCTCTGGGTAATCCATTCCACTGCACCCTCATCCTCACAGTAAAGAAGTTCTTCCTTCTCTTCAAGTGGAACTTCCTGTGCATCAGTTTCTGCCCTTTACCTCTTGTCCTTGAACACTCAGAAGAGCTTGGCTCCATTCTCTTGACAACTTCTCTTCAGATCTTACAGACATTGATGAGGTTCTCTCTCAGTTGTCTCGTCTCAAGGTTGAGCAGGCCCAGCTCCCTTGGCCTTTCCTCTCAAAAGAGATGCTCCATTCCCTGTATCATCTTTGTCACCCTCCACTGGACCCACTCCAGGAGCTCTGTGTCTCTGCTGCACTGAGGAACCCAGAACTGAACACATACTTAATTTTGTATAACTATTTTACTGCTTTTCACTAAACTCCCATTGGTTTTTTTTTCCTTTAATTGAGACAATTCCACTTAGTTTTTCAAATTAACATTGAAAAAAAGTGAAAATAAAATGGCAGAGGAGTCAAGCAATACTTTTTATTTGTCTCTGGTTCTGTCATATTTTACAGATGCTTGGTCTTCCATGTGGTTTAATTTAGCAACTCAGAATGGAAGAAACTCAAAATACTTAAGGTCTTTCAAGGAAAAGTACATGAATCTCCTCTTTATCTATTTTGATTCCTAAGAAAAACAAACACATAATTATTTTTAATATTATTTAGATTCTGTGGATCATTCTGTACTAAAACAAGCAAAAATTCCTATGGAAGTAAGCCACTTCACCTTCACTTTTTTTTTTTTTTAATCAAAATAGCCCCTTATGAACATTATATAAAAAAAATGTTACTTCATCAATGCAGGACATGATGTGAAAACACAAATATTGAAATATTGCTCACAGTGCAGGACAAATAAATGTTTTATTTCAACAATGGTTGTGCTGTGACTAGTTCTTCAGAGCTTACGAGCATGACTTATGCATTTAGGCCTCATAGATGAAGATGACTTGAACTGCAGTTAAACCTCTTAGCTTCTAATTTTTCAGGTTTCATTTGCATATTTTTGGGAAACTTGGACTGTCAGTGTAAGAATTTTCTGAAATAATCATTTGCTGGCTGAAGCTGAGTTCAACAAATGATGCAAGGTTCAAGGAAAGGTCAAGGATAACTGATTTTTATCCTGTTCATTAAACAGCTTTACAGAGAAGTGAGGATCACTGAACCAACATGATTACTGAAGCTGCGGGGGACAAAAAGGGAAAGCCATTAAGAGTAAGCTATGGAAAATGTGGAATAAAAAAAGTAAATGCCACTCATATGGTAACTAAATCAGATTTTCTTGCAAAACAAGGCTTTTTTAATTGATTTTAAGAATTCTTTGAAAAGCTGCTCTTTACTCTCTAATTCATTTTTTGCAAAGTTCAAACAAAAGGTGAATTAAATTTTGTCTGTGGTGTCATTCAGTGTAGTTAAATAAGCATCATTCACCACAGTAGCTTTGTAGTGCACTTGATGCTTCAAGAATACATAAAAACAGAGGAGAAAAGAACACTTCAAAATGCAAATAGTCCAAAGTCTTTTGTCATCTGGAACATAGTATCTAAGAAACTTCCACAAAACAAACAGGAAATGATATAGACAAAAATTGTTTACAGAATAATTTTTTCACATTTACCTTTCACTTTCAACATATACAGTCTTTTGTGCACATTCTGTAATCTATCCCACAGCAACCTCCAATAGATATTAGCACTTTATAAGAAAATTGTGAAGGTAACCGGCTTACTCTGTTTCGTGAGAAAGGGTTGTAGCAAAGAGGTGGGAAAAAATTACTGAAATTAAGGGAAAAAAGAGGGGTTTTGTATTAATAACTTTAGGGCCATTTATACGGCTGGCAGAGTAAGTAACTGAAGTGAAACTGTTAGGCTAAAGCATCTACATAACCAAGATTTTCTGAATATCTCAGTATTTGCCACTGTGCCCAGGATTTTGGTGTAGTTCAACTCACATCCAGTGCCTTGTAAAGTTTTATCAGAAAATCAGACAGCCTCATCACGACCTCAGTTTCAGTATCTAGATCTTCATACAACAGATGAAGAGGTCCTGGCATCCCAGAAAAGTATTTACAAGCATCAGAAAACTGAGCCACTTTATTTCCATGTAACACAGATGACAGTGCAGGCCTATTATTTTTTGTCTCTTAAGAAATTACATCTGTATTACTATTTTTGTTGTTGTTTTTCTTTCCCATACCATGTTTGTTTTATTTTTACAGAGTTATGGGCCCTTCAGGATGTATTTATATGTAGAAGTATCACTATTTTGTAAAGAATATTATTTTGTAGTAAAGATTGGGAGTAAGCCTTTCTCATTATCATTTTGTATTTTCATTAATGTTTGAAGACTAATCACTACCCACAGATAAAACACAAAATACCCAAGGATTGCTGTCAGCAGCTCTTCAGGACAGTCAATTATTCTGTGAATTTCTAATGGCAAGTGAATTGCATGAGAACAGGCACTTTTTTTCAAAAACTGCACTATAGAATTAGGTTGTGTTATTAAAACTTGTTTATTTAAAAAAACTCTCCCTGTTACTTGAAACTCATAGTGTGAGTACTTAAAAAACTACCTGCTTATTTCATTTACAATGTTTTATCTAACCATTCTAACAAGAGGAATTGATTTTTGTCTGTGACAAGCTGTGATTGTCAAGGTCATTTAACTTGTATCAAATAATCTCTGGCACAGTTCAAATCCCTGCAAATGGTCGATTTATACAGACAAACATCCAAATAATTAAAATAAACCACAAACCTAGAAAAAGTTCCTGCTGTGTTGCATTTCTCTTAATTGTTGTTTCCTAATGGACTCTAGAAGAATGTTTGACAAGACAGTCTCTATATTCTGATGATGTCAAAATGTCAATTGAAAATCCATCTCTTTTAGCAGGAAAGTAATACATTTCAAAAATGCAATATAGCAGCTGGCATTCTGCCTGGTACCCAGAGAACTGAGTGAAAATCCTTTGTTGTCTTAACATGGAATTAGTTAGTATTTACAGAGTCTAATCCTGGAGAGGAGAGGAAGAACAAGCAAAACAAACACAAGAACAACAAACTGATATGCTTATGGTCTTACTCAGTAGAATATCATACTTCTTCCTCTCTAATAATGCTTAAAATAGATCTGAGTAAAACTGGACATTATAATTCTTCATAAACTTCAAATTGCATTTTAAAGCTTGATACTTTAAAATAAAAGAGCCTCCTGATGATTTATTTCCTCTCATCATTCATAACCAGACAACTTTCAAAACCAAAAGATATAAAGAAAAATATCAAACCACACTTTCACTGTGTTGTTAATGTTTTTAATTCAAATCTGATATGAATATTACCTTTTCTTGTGTGGCTGTCCAGATCCTTAAAGTAAGAGCATGTATCAAAGCTTAGACAGACAAATCAGTGTCAATTTAGTGCAACTTTGGGACATGTAACTTTGTAGTCTAGAATATAAGACAAGTCTACTCTCATTTACCTAGCAATGTGTGTTTGTTACAGTGGAGTTTATTGCTTTGGTCTTTCAAATGGAATAAACATTTTTTATTTTTTTTAATTAATTTAATGTAGGTTGCTAGCTAAATGGGAAAAAATGTCTCTGGTTTTGTGGTTGTGTTTTGGAAAACATTTTTTCTTCCAGAGTGCACAGCATTAGGAACCACCCACATAAATATATTTCCTTCATCACAATAGAATCACAGAGTCACAGAATGGGTTAAAGTTGGAAGGGACCATGGTGGGCCATCTGGTCCAACCTCCCTGCTCAGGCAGGGTCATCCCAGAGCACATGGCACAGGATTGTGTCCAGGCAGTTCTGCAACATCTTCAGTCAGGGAGACTCCACAACCTCTCTGGGCAATCCATTCCACTGCACGCTCATCCTCACAGTAAAGAAGTTCTTCCTTCTCTTCAAGTGGAACTTCCTGTGCATCAATTTCTGCCCTTTACCTCTTGTCCTTGAACACTCAGAAGAGCTTGGCTCCATTCTCTTGACAACTTCTCTTCAGATCTTACAGACATTGATGAGGTTCTCTCTCAGTTGTCT
>WBMV01005711.1:21762-136449 GCA_013396655.1 Campylorhamphus procurvoides
ATTTGCTTACGTAAAGAAATGAGATGGAATACTTCCTTAGTTATGACCCAGATACCAGGAAGGGTCCAAACCAAAACCACTACACCCATGAGGAGCCCAGCACAGGACACAGCACTCCAGATGTGGCTCACCAAGACTGAGCAGAGAGACAGGATCACCTCCCTGACCTGCTGGCAATGCTCTTCCTAATGCACCCCGGGATTCCTTTGACCTCCTCAGCTCCAGGTGCACAGTGCTGGCTCTTGGGCAGCCTGTAATCCACCAGGACACTCAGACCCTTCTCTGCAGGGCTGCTTTCCATCAGGTCAGTCCCCAGCCTGTATTGGTGTGTGGGGTCTCTGTCTTGAGAGACATTACTAGTGACAGGCCCCCAGCTAAACCCTGTGCCACTGATTACAACTCCTGGGATCTTCCATTCAGCCAGTTGTCAATCCACCTTACTGTCCACTCATCCAGTCCACACTTCCTGGACTTGTCTAAGAGGATGTTGTGAGAGACAGTGCCGAAAGCCTTGCTGAAGTCGAAGCAAACAATATCCACTGCTCTTCTCTCATCCACCCAGGTACTTGTCTCATCCTAGAAGGCAATCAGGTTGGTCAAGCATGATGTACCTCCAGTGAATCTGAGCGGACTACCCCTGATCATCTCCTTGTCATTCATATCAATAGACATGGCCTCCAGAATTAGGTGCTCCATCACTTTTCAAGGGATTGAGGCTGACTGGCCTCAACCCTAGTTCTCCCAGTCCTCCTTTTTGTCCTTTTAGAAGACAGGGATGATACTTGCTTCCTTCCAGTCCTTAGGAACCTCTCCTGAAGGCCACAGCCGTTCAGAGATTACCGTGAGCAGCCTCACTATGGTGCCACCAGCTCTTTCAGCACTCTTGGGTTCTTAGAACCAGGGTCCACAAACTTGTGAATGTCAAATTTGCCTAGGTTCTATAACGCAATCCTCCGTGACCAAGGGAAAGTCTTCCTTCCACAATTCCCTTACCCCTTACAAAAATAATAAGTGTCCATGTAGGATTCAGTAATGATGACGTACATAGTACAAAAGATTCTGCAAGGTTATACATAAAAAAAAAAAAAATTGCAAATAAGAATAGACATAGCATATATTCACTTTCCTCTCACCTGTGTTCCAAAACATCGCTTCTCAAGAACAACCTTGTTACATGTTAGACAGTCAAAAGGACAAAAGAAAGATAATTTTTCTGTGAGTCAAGGTATTATTATCCCCTGCACTGACGTGTTTGTCACTGCTCCCAGTTTAACTATATTTCTGTTCTTTACAATGCAATCTGTCTTCTGCTTTAAAACATTTTATCCTGCTTTGCTGAAGGAGGCAAAGGATGGAGAATGGTGACAGACTTGATAATCTCTGTGTTTCTTCAGAAAACACCTCTGTACTTCTTTTAGTGGAGTCACATGTGTCAGCTACCTTCATGAGCTGGTGTGCTTGGGTAGAAACTCTGTGGTTTCTACACCTTTCTACAGAAGTGCACCAAAATAAATACTCATAACTCATTATGATATGTAGGAATGGCTGAAAATGGTCCATTTATCTTTTGATTCTGTCTTATCAGGAGATAGATGACCACCATGCAGCTTGGAGACTTACCCTTTATTTATTAGCATTTCTGTTTATTTTTCCTGTCTCAGGTCTTTGGGTTTGCTCCTCTGGATGCATCTGTTGTGTTATCAAACTGCCCCTCACAATGCAGATGCTACCAAAATCAAATGATTTAAAGAGCTCAGTGTACCAAGCCAAATCCAAAGAAAAGTGAAATTTTTTTCATTTTTATTTTCTTTAAATTAACTATAGAGCTTATTTTGTCCTCATTTTTTAACCTAGAACTCTCAGTGAAGCCAGTGGGGAATTTTCTTATGGAACTTAAATTAAAGACTCTTGTGTCTTTAATTACCCTGGAAAAAATAAGTAAGGAAAGCAGGTTTTTTCCAGAAATTCTAACTTCAAATACAAGTATGCTTGCTGTAGAATCCAGGAAGAGTTTATGTCACAAAAGAGAGTGGGATTTAGTGCCATAATCAGCAAGGAGTTTTGTAAATCAAATAAAATAACAAAATTCTTTTATTACCCAGGGAAACTATTTGTAGATTTCTTTAAGGACAGAAGTTATTAATTAAGTCCTGGTATTCTGAATCACATTTACTGTAACAGAGATAACAGCTTTTTCAGTATCCTAATCTTTCAGCTTGTATATATCTTCTGAACTATGTCCACTTTCCAGAGTAATTTTCACTCTTCAGTTCAGTTGAGCAATGTTTCAATTTTACATGAAACCAGGGACAATTTCACTAGTTGTAGTACTTCAAAGTATCATTATCAGATATTCAAGAACTTCAGGACATAATCATGTGCAATGTGTTTTAGGATGACCCTGCCTGAGCAGGGAGGTGGGACCAGATGACCCATTGTGTCATTGACCCATTCCCCTTCCAACCTGAAACATTCTGTGATCATTTTCCTTTGCCCTCTTTAAAACAGGCCTTCTGTTCCAGGAAAAATAGAGGTCCAAAGGGATGTGGAAGCCGAAACTGAGACACCACAGAAAGCTTAATCCAAACAGCAGTTTTATCACTAAAGGTGGCCAAGTAAACAGGAAAGAAACCCAATAGAGAGAGAGAGGAGAAAATAATCCCCTAAGTGCAAACACCCAAATTGCCCAGGTGTCCCCCATGGAGTTGTCTCACCGACCCCTGGAATGCTCAGACCTCCCTAGCAGTGGCTGCATCCTCAAGGGTCAGCTGGCTCACAGGTGACGGTGGACGTCCCCGCCAAGGCAACGTTGTCCTGTCACATGTAGCGAGCCCCCCCAGACATAAGCCATCTGCCTTTTATCTACTTGGCCAAATTGACATTTACCTGAGCAACGTGGCCAGGGTCATCCAGGCAAAGGTATTTGGCACAGCCCCTTACATTACATACCGGTTAACTTTAGTTTACAGGGAAATCTCTCTCTCAAGGCTACAGACCATCTTTATCAGCCTGTTTCCCATAACTTGGCATGAGAAACCCAGCTTCTTACAGGTGGCTGGGCCAAACACAGACCAAAAATACCCACATTGAATTCTACCTGAATATACCTTCCCAAAATCTCAGACAAGTGGCTCACCCATCACACCTGATTCTGCTGTTTGGTTATAAATCTCACACATTCTAATTCCAATTAATAATACTTGCTATATGTATGCATGTATCTAATTATACTGATGGCTAGAAGTACTTCTGCCAGGCAAAGAAATGAAAACTTCATTCCTTTCTTGGATAAACTGACATTTAGGGAAGTGACATCCAGATTCATACACTAAAATCTGCAGTAGACTCATAAGAAAATAAATGCTCTTCTGATCATACTCATAGCATTTCTCAACTCCAACTCCATTCTTCCTCCATTAGAAACAAGTAGATCCACTAAAAGTACTTTGAGGTATTTCATGGGAAAGTCCTTAAGTGACAAAGCTAAAGAACATGCTCTTTTGTGAATTATTTCACTGATAGAAATAATGTAGAATTACAAATAAGTTTCTTAGAAGTTACTAAATGATAACATCTTGCTGGATACAATTGCCTAACTAGTTTCACAGAACCCAATTATCTTATTTCCTGTGTAAAATAAGAAATATCAAAACAATAAAAAGTTGTCTAGAGTATTCTAATACTACTTTTATTACTCTGGGGGCAAACGAGTTATATGACGGGAATTGCAAGTCACTGGAAAGAAAGTCTAGCAAAAACAGCCAAGCCCATTTCTTGTTTCTAACTTGGCAAAATAAGCTTACAAATATTACATTAACTTCTATCATCAAAGTCTTTAAGAATACACAGAGGAAATTTGTTCCAACTTCTCTTATTGTAGTAAGGACTTTGGAAATACATCATCGTACTTCAATCACATGATTACTGCCAACAGACCAAAGTTCCCATAGCCCATAGGCTCCTCCTATCACCACTTAGGACTACATCTATGGTACACTAATATCACAGTTTATTTTAGATCTAGTTATAAAGAACCACAAATACACTGTATGCACCACATCTGTTAAGATCAGTCTTGATCTACAAACACTTGCAAACTTCTGCTGGCATCCAGGGACCTAACCCCAACATTAATATCCCAGAAATATATCTGCATATATCTGTCTGTCTCTAAATTTGTTTTAAATATAACTCTTCAAAATATCAGAATAGTTCAGCTTCATTCATCCTCAATTACCCTATATCCCATGTAGTACAAAAGGTTAAAAGCAGCACTGATATACCAACAACTTTCACACAGCTGTCCAGCATAGACTAGTAAGGAATTCCAGTTTCTTTCAACCACGCTCTTTTTTACAACATACCAAATATTACTCAATTGATTACTACCCCTTTGCCATATTTCCACCACATGTTGTCTAAGTGGTTAACAACCTCACTAGCACAGAAAGGACACAGTGTCTATCATTGTTGAAGTCACATGTTCAATACATTTCATGAAGCCTTGTGTTCCTGAATGTCCAATGTGTGCACATATTCCAATTTGTGCATCCCATAGCACAGGACCCTTTCTCTGGCTGAGATAACTCCTGTTTTGATTAACGGTACTTAGTTTCCCTTATGTTCAATTAATTCTTCCAATTTAAGAGGTAAATATTTTAGTCAGTTACTAGCAGCTAGCCATTTAGGCAATGCAGCTCCTTCCCCTCTACACCATGAACTTAGAATCCACTATGGCAAGTGAGATGACAGCTGAGATAGTTTTCCTGTTCTTCAAACCTGAAGAGCTCAAAGCTTCTCCTCTGCTCAGGGTTTGCCTCTTACCAATTTCCTCACCAGCTATTTCAAGATCCTCTGATGCCCAGAATTGTCACAAGAATCAGGCAGATTCAGCCCCAAGTCACAATCACCTGATGCAGACGGCATTTCAGTACATTATTAAGGCAACATATAAAGGTTTTATTTTATGGTCTGTGGGTAGCTGACTAACTTTCTCACATAGCATAGAGCACACATACATGTACATTGTGTACTTTCAGATAACTCCCTCAATAGAATTTCATTCCAGCATATTCTAGTAATGTCTTTTCTTCATACTACAAGTCTTCCTCTTTCATATTTTGAGGTGACTGCAACTATAGTGATTTCAATTTCATTGGGTTTTAAATCTTCATGCAGAATCTACAGTCCTCTTTGAGATCCTTAATTTTTTACCAGTTGATCATGTCAGTCCAACTGTGCATCTAATAGGTTCAGTTAACAAATTAGGAAAATATCTCTCTTGTTTTGCTGTCAAACTTGCACCCTGAGGATTTGCTTTGCCACCTTTTTCTCTCCATAGCAGTATCAATACATCAAATCATTTGGTGTAAGTATAGACAAATCTTGCTCTCCACAAAAATATAGCCATTCTGAAAAACATATGTCCCCAAGAAATACGTAGAAATTCTTTTAATTCTGGTTCCCACTGTAATACAGTTTGATTGAATTCTACAAAGTTATATTTTTCTTTAATTTATCCAAAAGTGTCCCTTTCTTTACATCTTTTTTAAAATGTTTTTCAGTAAATTCTTTACCTTCATATACAATCAACAGTTTGTGGGACACCGTACTTCCTTGCTTTCTTTTAAGAGACTTGGTTTGATGGATCGAAATGTATCTGGATATATGTTAGCTCCTTTCCTATTTGTTCATGTAAATCAGGCACATATATATGAATATTTCCTTTTCACTCACTTAATTTTGTCTATTCTTTTTCATCTCAAAGTATTTGTGAATGTCACAGTTGCCAGGGCATGTTGTTTGCTCTTGGTGGACACTGTTGCCTTAGCAAGGGTCACCTGCTCACAAGGAATGAGATTCCCTCATTTCATCTAAAAATTAGCTCAGAATGCAATGCCAAAGTACAGTGGCTGCAGTTTTCAGAGCTGCTAGGATGCCAGTGTGATAATGTTCATTAATCAGCTACTTTTGGTTACTCCACGATATGCATCTGATCCAAGTCCACTTGTTTCTCCCAGTCATGCTTAACTCCAAAGCTCAACTCACCATTAGATGGACTCCTTGGGTGTTTCCATTTCTTAAGGGAGAATGACACACAGCAGGAATATTCATATATTGAAAATTAAGTGCCATACACGTGTGCAAACACTAATGGTTTTGTATTGTTTAAACTGAATCACACTTAAATCCCTTTTTCCTTATATGCATTTCTTGTATCCCAAATGATATAATTTGGCTGTAGTATCAGGCTGATACTCTTATCAGGTATCAGCCTGAGTGTCCACCATGTACTATCTATGTAGTTAATTAACTCATCTAAGCCTGATCTCAAGTCCCAACCATTATTAATAGCCTGCATTCCAGTGTATGCATATGGCAATGTCTCTGGTGGCCTTAACTGCACGTTCCCTAGTCTTTACACCCTCGCATCCTCCTGCTCTCTCCATGGCAAATGTACCTCAGAGCACAGGTACCCCGTTTTGATTAACCCAGGTTCAGCTTCCCACTGTAGTCACTGCCTTACATAGACATCACTGAATCATCCAAACTGAGACCAGCTTAGCTTTTTCAGACTCACTTTTCACATACTGCTACTAGACAGCAGCTGAGGTAAATTCCCTGTTTTTCAGATCTGTCTGGCCCTCAAAATTAACATACTGTGATTTGATAAAGGTTGGCATGATTCCAACTCACAGTAGTGAGTGAAACGCCATCCTTTCCTTCTCCCCACTCCCAATGCCCAATTTTAGCAGGTCAGCAGCAATCCTAAGAAACTCTGTCCCTTGACAGATACAGAAGGGGAGCTAATAGAAGCTGTCTCTCTGACTCCACTGAATGTAGTGGACTAATAGGAAATCTTATTCCCTGCGTCTGTTCCTACCCACCAAGGAGTGGGCATGTGGGAGAGAGGGAATAAACAGCCTCCTGTGGATGTGTGGTGTACATCACTGTCCCTGGGCTCAGGCACAGCTGCTGCAGCAAAGAAAACTCCTTTGTAATGGACTGATCACTACTACACAATCAGACATCTAAACACAGAAGCCAGTCCACAGTGCCTACCAATTTTCAAACTCAGAACTGACTACAGCCAATGGAAAAGATGGTGTCTTAATATATGAACAACAAAAATCAGAATCCACTGTTTCCTCACAGGACCTTACTGTTTCCCTATGGCTCCTGTATCTCTACTTCCATTAACTCATCAGTGAAACTTTGTCCTTTCCATGCTCATATATTTGCAAATGCAGACTGTATCCTGGATGATTTTCTGTCTTTGAAAATTACTGTTCAACAAACAGAAAAGATAACCCAACAAACATTAAAAATAAAAACGAGTAATAAAAAAGGCTTCTTTTAAGCAATTCCCGCTTTTTTTCATGAAATCTTCTGCTTCTGTAGACATGTTCACCGCACACGTAAAGAGATAGAAACTGTATCAATCAGGCTAAATGTTTTTGTCTTGCTTTGTTAGAGAAGTGGAAAAGATTTTAGTGTTTACAAGTCACCTGTTGTTGAAAAAGGATTTATTTATTTATTTACTTACTTATTTTTCATTGATGCAGGTAAAGTTGCCAATCATGTTCTATTTCTGTTGTCATTAAGAAATCTTCAGCCACTTTCCAGTGTCTTGCATTAAAAAGAGCTACCTGGCACATTTTGAATCCCACTTGACAGCTGTAAAAATTGCCAGATTACACAGATGTGGCTGAAGGAATTAAAGCACAAATCTTACATCTTCTGTTGTTTTAAAACCATTTATTTTTTATTTCAATATGATCATCAGATAATATATCAAATATTCATTAATTTGGTTTAAAATTAGTCTCAGAAGTAATCCAGAAAAAGGAAAGACAGCCTGTATCTTAACATTTAATGTCTCATCTGTAAAACTTTCCAGCTGTCAGGAACACTTTTTTACCTCATTGCTGTCATATGTCATTGATTAAAATATGGGGTAGAGGCCACTACTCAAGCATGAAAGCACAAACCAACAGTCCAGTAAGCAGGTAATGCAATTTCAAAATTCCTGATATAAGTCATCTTAGAAGCAACTTTTTCATTATAAGCATTTACTAAAAATATATTGTTTCAGTTAAATGTGTTAATATGGATTTGGAGGTTTATTTTTTATTCTTCAATAAAATCTCCTTTCCAACAATTATTAAAAAAAAAATCCAAGAAAGCATTCTTCAAAATGCAAGCTCTACTGAACTGTAGTCATACTATATGTTTGATTCCTTCCACTAATGCACAAAATAAGGAAAACCTTCTGATTTCAGAAATAATTTTAATCCTTTTTTGAAATGGTTTTCTTCCTTTTTTTTTCCCTAAAGTTATTACATAAATTATATATTATATAAATCTCAGTACTTTATTGTTTTGAATCTATTAATTACCTGGAGGAAGTCACTCGTGCTGCAGAGATCAGACAGAAAAACAGCAGTGTTGCTGTGCAATATTGATATTTGACAAGCTTTTCTATCATTGCTCTAGTCATGGTATTATGTCAAGGCATAGATGATAATTGTAATTTCAAGTCATGAAAATGAGCATCAAGAGAATTTTTAATAAGGCTTGATTAATAAGGTCTGAACAACTCAGTATCTACAAATTATTTATTGCACATAATGCATATGGAGAAACTATGATCTTTTAACATAAATCATTTAAAGTTCTAACAGCTGAACCCTGAAGTGATAATGTGTGTTCTTTAATGGTTGGCATGGTCTTAAGTATTTAATAAGTGCCACACTTGGAAATTATTTACCTCTGGCAGAACAATTTTCCTTGATATTTCATTGCTTTTCGTACTTTTCAAAATGTTTGTTTGTTTGTTTTCTTGCTTGTTATCACTAGGGTCTTCTATCCATATACAATGGAATCATATTTGTCCTTAGAATATTTTTCCTGATTCTAATTCTCCTAAGCACACGAGCCTGAAAGCTGTTGCTCAAACAATGGGAAAGTGAAGTTAACTGACATCTCAGGTGGGAAGTTTTTGCCCACTTTATGTTGGTTTTTTTTAAATTACAGACTGACCCAGGTCTCAGATCACCGTCACCAAGCCTCTAACATGACTATATGCACAATCAAAGACCAAACTATAGGTGTGACACTACTATTTGCTGTGCAAATACAACCAACTCAGCAGACCAGTCTCTCTTGAAGCACTACTATTTGTTACTGAATGTAGAATATATCTAAGATTTGTTTACTAGTTTTGAGATCATCAGTGGGGAGCATATTCTGAAATAAATTTGGGCACCTTGAACTCCTGCATGACATTAGCAGGAGATAGGGAGCCTCTCTTCCTTTGCATCTAATCCACAATCCATTTCTCAGAAAGTGTCCATTAGTCCCTTATTGTCACCTAATCTACAAGTATTTTTATGCACTATTTAGCTTGTAAATGCAGCGTGATTTGAGTTCTTTCACAAGATGACTCTAACCTCTTTGAAAAGGAGCAAATACTTGAAGAAATCATTAAGGCATTGAATCTTGGCAAACAATGACAGCAAAGTGCTGCAAGAAGAAGAAGAAATGACCTGGAAATGTTATTATATTAAAGATCTTCTTTCACTTCTGTAGATGCAAAAGATACACTTGTTTGTGAAGATATTTTGCTGGATTTTTAAGATCCATACACACTCAAGCTTTGATACACAGCTGGCTTTCTTGAATATAACTGAAGATATAGTTCAGGAAACCACTTAAATATGTGCTTAACATTAAATATAAAGCCTATGGATTTCAGTCAAATCAATAATCTACTGATATTTGTTTGAATGGCTATTCTGTTCTTAATGAATCACAGCCTGAGTAAAAAGACAGACAAGGGTTTAATTAGCTTCTAACTAAGCTGTATATTTAATTTTTTCTTGACCTCATGGCTATGCTACAAAGGATTATGTCTTTATCTTATCTCATTTAGTACCCTGAGGTCAACAGGGGCTAGCTGTTAAGAAGACCATAAAAGAAGACCAGGAAAATATTTTAACAGACATATGAGTATTATAATAACCAAATACTGTGTAAAATTCTGAAACAAAAGATTCTATTTTCCATCCCATAATAAAATCATAGAAGAGTTTGGACTGGAAGTGACCTTTAGAGGTCATCCACTCCAAACCTTCTGCAGTGAGTAAGGGCTAGACGAGGTTGCTCAAAGCCCAGATTTGACCCTGAATGTTCAAAGGATGAAGTATCTGCCACTTCTCTAGGCAATCTCTACCAATGTTGCACCACCCTCTCTGTAAAAAATGTCTTCCTTATACCTTCCTCTGAATCTACCCTCTTTTAATTTAAAGCCATTATACATTGTCCTGTTGCAACAGGCCCTATTAAAAAGTCCCCATCTTTCTTACAAGACCCCTTTAGATACTGAAAGGCCATAATATGTCTGAGACCCTTCTCTTCCGCAGACTGAATAACCCCAGTTCTCTCAACCTGTCCTCACAGGAAATGTGCTCCAGTCCTCTGATCATTTTTGTGTCTCTCCTCTGGACCCTCTCCAACAGGTCCATGTCTTTTCTGAACTTGGGGAGCCCAGAACTGGATGCAGCACTCCAGGTGGCATCTCATGAGAACCGAGTAGAGAGGGAGAGCTCTCCCACCTTGGCCTGCTGGCCATAATTTTTCATGCACAGCCCAGGACACAGTTGGCTTTGTGGTCTGTGAGTGCACATGGATGGCTCATGTCCAACCTCTCACCCATCAGCTTCCCCAAGTCCTTCTCGTCAGGGCTGCTCTCAGTCATTTCAGTCCCCAGCCTGTGTTGATAGCAGAGGCTGTCCCAGCCCATGTGCAGGACCTTACACTAGGCATTGTTGAACCTCATGAGATTCCCACAGGCTCACTTCTTCAGCTTGTCCAGGTCCCTCTGGATGGCATCCCATTCTTCAGGTCCATCAACTGCACCACTCAGTTTGGAGTCACCTGCAAATTTGGTGAGGGTGCACTCAGTCTCACTGTCTGTGTCATTGATGAAGACGTTAAAGACTATTGATCTCAATATAATTTTGGGTCACCTACAAGTCCAGGTAGTGTATACCTATACATACAGATGAAGTCTCACTCACTGTGAAAAAGATAGAGCAGAAATTCTGATCTATCCATTTGAAATAGGTGGGGTTTTTTTCTGTATTTTTGTCACGTCTCTTATATTAATTTAATGCCATATTTTCTAGGGTAATCATTTGTACAGACACTACACTAACACACACTACTTTAATGCCTAGATGGGCACCTGTAACTTTAAGAGGTCTTCATCTGTAATCAGACCACCATTTTCACAACTCATGTTTGTTTGTTTTTATAATTTTCTCTAGACTATCTCCCAGCCATCACTTTCCTCCAAAGTTGATTCAGAAAATTCCTAAAAATACATTGGCATTTATCCATTTGCTGAAATGCCTCTTTTGCTATAAAATCATATTTGATAAAAATGCTTGTATTTTGCATCATCCAGAATACACAAAGGTTTACCAAATTATACTCTCTACTTGCATGCATATTTATTCATCACTAGCAAGGCCTTTGGATATTTACTGTAATGGAAGAATCCACAGCCAACATACTGGTTGGATAGTATGGAGATATTCAGGTAGTCCATAGTAATCTTCACCTTCAGAGCTACTTAACATCCAAATTCCTCAATATGGAGTAATTTTGAACAGCCAGCTGCTGTTCAATCTGTTAGCATCCTCAGAGACAGGAACTTCACGGCCTCCTTGACTTCCACGTCAGCTGCCTGTCTTTAGAGTCAGCTGACTCCTGAGGAAACCTGATTTACAGCGGCTAGTAAGATGGTCTGGAAGTCCAAGCTCTTCTTGAGGTTTAGACTCACAGGTTCCCAGAATATCTCCAGCATTACCATAAAGTCAGGGATTCAGTGATTTTGCCTTTATGTCAAAAGGAGACCAAGTTTGTTATCTGTTCATGCAGTCTCAAATACTGGGAAGCAACATGCCCTATCGGAACATTTTTATCTCTTTAAGTCACTTGATCTCCCAGATTGCAGTTAGAACTTCCATCTCTTATGGTTTTGCTCCCAACTGGAATTAAACCAACTTTGGAATTCTCAAATTCCTCACAATATACAGCCCACAGTCCACATAGTTCTTTTTCATCTCCTCTTTTTTCCCCCTTTCATATACCACTTCTTGGCAACAGGATGATGAGACTTGACCACAGATTTTGCTTGACAGCACAACTTTTTTGCCATGTCGTATAACATCATCATCATCATCCCTAAGTTTGCACTCAAATCTATACCCATCAAAGGATCATTCTGATACCCTAACTATTGTATGGAAACAATATTAACTATGTTCAATAAGGATTTCTACAGATGCTCTATAAAAGCACAATTTGGACTAAAGAAAATCATTATGTCATAAAGATAAAGACTTCTTATCTCCTGCAAAATACAATAAAAGCCCTGGAGGACGGTGTATCTAAAAAATAAACCAGGTTCAATAGTAGTTACCTCTTAATCTGGAAGAAAAATTAAACATTGATGTTTTGTTTTGTTTTTATCTGTTACCATCTGCTTATATTCAAAATAAAGAAGACATATACCAGAAAAAAAATAAGCTTACAAAAATTTAAAAAATTAAGCTGACAAAATGGTTTTAGACTGCCTAACACTTGATAATTATCTGTCGTTTAATGCAGACCCAAATAATTAGCTAATGCATTCCTTCTTCATAAAAATTCAATGTCTACATTAGGCATCTTGTTTCTTTTTTCTGAGTATGCATCTGTACAAATAAGTAGCATCCAAGTTAAAAACATTGCCTTTTTTTCTCATTGTAGCAATATTATTAAAACTGTTTTCTTGAGAACCTCATGGTACTTCTGGAAAGAAAAGATATAGCAAAATCACACAGTAAAAAGATATATAATATATATCTTCTTGGCATGATCTACACAGTTATTTCCGAGGTGCTAGAGACCGAAAACAAACAAACATAGTTTGAACAAAATGTTTTCAAATGCATATTTTGTTATAGATAATGCTAGATAAGAACATTGAATTTGAGATGCAGGCATCAATATTCACTCAGGTGTTTATCCAAGCTAATATTTTTCTACTTAAAAACAACCTTATACAAAAATCCATTTTACAGCATTCCTAATACTAAAAAACTGGTGAGCTTTCCAATGATTAAATCACATCTCAGGAGTCTAGCCAGTCTCTTGCAACTATTTTTATTTTCTTCTTTTAAATTTATTGGAGTGCTCAAACACTTCTTTGAAGTTGTGGAAATGCTTCTTCCTTCAACACCAACTAAATTATTTTGTAAAAAATGAATTGCCACACACTGCTCTCTGTACTCCTTTGCTATTATAAACATGTCTGTGCTTTTCATTATTGAAACAGTTGTGGAACTAAGTGGAACATTTGACACTTGGGAGTCAGGGAGAAAGGTTCTGAATAGGGCAAGGGATTCAAAATGCTTGAATACATATGCTACATTCATGTGTTTTGTGAGTTGGTTTGTTCGTTTGTGGGGTTTTTTTGGTTAGCCATTGCTTTTACATATTTAGCAGTGGTCATCTAGGGATTATTTTCCTGGTATTTCTAAGTGAAAATTATATACAGAGAAGAAGAAAGTATTACTTTTATCATGAGGGAGAAGTAAAAAAAAAAAAAAAAATTAAAAAGAATGCCCAGGCCATGTTGCTGCCACTCTATATTTCATTTATGGATTTTGAAATCCTGTCACTGTTGGACAGGTACTGTTATTTGACACAAATGGCCCTCATAGATCTCCTTTACAGTGTACACTCTTTGTCTTTGGTGGATTGCTGCCTTCTGTCTTCTGACCCTCCTAAAAACCATATTTCTGTCTCCACTGAATTAATTTTTCTGATTCTCAGATGTTTGAATTTTGCTAGGATTTCTTACTGCTATATAGGTCATCCTTGCTTGAATGTCTTGCTGACTGGCCAAGCCATCGTCTTCTGATAGGTACTCTTTAACTTTTTTTTTTTTAGTTAGCAAGAGCCACTGATGGATTATCTAAATAGCAACTGCTTACTAGCATGAGTTCACTCCAAGCCTACCAGTGGAGGACTATCTAAGTTTCATTCTTTCACTAATGTTCAATCCTTGAACAGCAAAGATTTCCAGCCATAATGCATTTTTCACTCTTGTGCTGAAAAGACCATTTATTTAAAATATACCCTTCAGGATTTGCATGTCAGAATGGTGCAAGTAATGCAGTTTCTTAGGAGAAAGTTTTATGCCAAACAATGTACCACACCTCATCAGCAAGACAGTTTCTGTCAGTGGGACACTACTCAAAACTACTCGAAATGCCTTGCTCAAGAACTCTGATTGGTAAGCATTCCAGCAAGAATCAAGTGAACAAAAATATTTTATTTGCCTGCAGACCTTAGATTGCCATAATTCAAGTAAGAAATGTTTCTGAAGACCAGCATTTCCACATTCAGTAGAAACTCTTAAAATATTTTTATATTACCTGTCTTACGTTATATAGACCTTAGATGACCAAGCATACACAAAGAAATTGAGCGAAATTTCACCGATGCGAGTAAGTAGCTAATTTTCACATTAAATTAGTGAGGTTTAACTGAATTTTAAATATTCAAGAGCTGACTTTACCTACTTTATTTAGAAATCATTAAATACTGAGTGGCGGTACTTAATCATAAAGAGATGAAAATTGACATTACTAAGATTTTCTTTTTTTAATCTTCACAGTTCAGCATCATTTGTTAAGCAACTAAATAAATACAAAGATGGAAAAAGTATCTCTTTTCAGCCTTTTGTGGGTCCATGATATTCACTTTGCATCTTAAAGGCTAACTTGCAGCTTTTCTCCTTTATCCTTCTTTTGACTCTACAAAAACTCCACAGCTAATTTTATTTTTTGAAGGTCATGCTACTCCTGCAATCTGATTCCCAGGCATGCTGTTATTTTCAGTAGTTTTTATAGTCTTGGGACCCAATTAGCATCACCATAAAACTCTAAAGGTGGTGGAAACACAAGTAATGAGTGTGCTGGAATATTCAGGAGGAGGAGCAATTGTGTGCATGTGTGTGTGTTTAGAGTCTGTTTAGAAAAGACAGAGAGACAAAGGAGAAAGACTCAGGAGCAAGTAAACAAGAATGACAATGCAAAGAAAAGTGAGAGTACACAAGAGCAAGAGAAAATAGAGGCAGAGTTAGAGCATGAAAGAGCAAAAGGGAACAATAGAGTAAAGAAGTATTTATGAGTATGTGGTCTTGCTTAAAGCTAATGCAACATAGAGACACAAATGGCACACATCCAGATTAGAGATGATGCAATGCAGTGGGAAACATCACAGAATGACAAGGCAAGTCATAATTATCACATGTCAAGCATATGAACCCATATCCATTTTCCAAATTTTTTCCCCTTTTTTTAATGAAGGGATTGCTGTGTCAAATATTGTGATTGGATTCCCAAAAGACAGAAAATAAACAGGTAAAACCTATTTCATAGAAGTACTTTCCAGTCACTGCCCATACCAGCTGCTGGCTTTGATGTACACATATGTAATTCCATGACAAGATAATAAATTGAACTGCTCTGTAAATTAATATATAGGCCATAATATATAGCTACTATGTTCTGATAAGAAATTATATCCAAAAATAATATAGATATTAGATTTTACAGAAATTGCTTTGCCCTTAAGTCAAATATGGTAGAAAATTGGAAAATATTACAATTTATTAATTATTTATTATTACATTATTTCTAATACATTAGGAAATAATCTTTTATTTTCTATTATGATAGTTATGTACCGAGTTGTCCTGATTTCAGTCAGAATAGAGCTAGTTTTCCTCTAAGTAGCTGGTCCAGTGCTGTGTTTTGGATTCAGTATGAGAATCATGTTGATAACACACTGACATTCTGGCTGTTGCTAAGTAGTGTTTACTGTAAATCAAGGACTTTCCAGTTTCCTATGCTCTGCCAGTGAGCAGGTGCACAAGAATCTAGGAGAGAGTTAGGTCAGGATAGTCGACTTGAACTGGCCAAGGGGATATTCAATGTCATAGAATGTCTTGCCCATTATATAAATTGGAGGAGTTGGCCAGGAGGGGCTGAACACTGCTGGGATACAAGCTGGGCATCAGTCAGTGGGTGATGAGCAGTTGTATTGTTCTTCACTTGGTTTTCTTGGGTTTTAATCCTTTAACTCACCCTGATTTTAAGATATTCTAAATCTTTATCTCCTTACCATTCACTGTCAAACAGCAGAAATATGGGCTTACATGAACACCAACTCACCAATTTACCTTTCCACCTGATTAACACTAATTTTTCTTTCAACTGAAAAGGAAGAACTACTATTTATAGAAACCTGAACATTCATATTGCCTATATGAACTCATCCTGGAAGGAAAGTAAAAATGGAGTACAATGCTGCCTTGTCAATTTACCAAATATGATAATTTGTTGAATACCTAAGTTCAGCAAGATGGGGTTTTTTTTAAGAATAGTAAGATACCCTATGGTCTTCCTGGATAAAAACATGAGCATTAAACTCAATAGATCACCTACTGAAATCAAAGGAAATAAAACTGTATTCCCACATACCATGATTGAATTTGCTCCTCAGTGGTTGAATGGCCTCACCTGCTAAAATTTAATTAGCCCAAAGAAGATGCTTTGAGAGCAATGTCCTTGACAATGTGTCCTTTCCTATTAATTTGTCTTCCCTTTTATTCCATCTGAAAAACCACATTTGTATGGAATATAGAACCAAAAGTAGAAAAAGACAAAGCAATATTTTACAAATAAAACTGTTGGGATCACAAATAATAACAGCTAAAAGTTTCTGCTGTTGTTTTGTATGAGTTTTCCTTATATATTTTCTCTGTACGTCCTAAATTAAAGGAAAAGACAAAAAGAAAAGAGAGAGCTACAAAAATAAGAGGAATGTCAACAGAAAATGTAGAAAGAAGAAGTTTTTGAAGAGAACTTGACTTCAGCATCCAACATGCTTGCAGACCATCATGTTGCAGAGTCTACATAAGCAGTTTGTGCCTGGTGAGGAGGAAGTGGTGCCAATATCCAAGTTTTGCTATAATTGCCACTGATTGTCGATAAGTATTTATATAGTGGGTCATATGTATGTCAGCCCACCTCTTCAAAAGCATTGCACAAATAGCAGGTTCATTTGGTTGAATCTGGCCATATTTAATCAGCCAAGGTATCCTTTTAACTCTAATAACAAAATGTGTTAAGTACACAGAGCTGCTGATATGCCACATTTAGACTTCTGGCACTTAGGTGCTTCAATGAGTTTAGGATGAAAATCTGTACTGTGTGTGAGATTGCAAGTGCTTTCAGCCATGCATACCTAAGGCCAGAACTGATGCACAGGCAAAGAAAGTTAGCAGCTGATATTGATCCTCATTGTTGCATAAGTATTCTTTTCAATAAAGTCTTCCCAAGCTATACAGATGTCCTGTACTGATGAAAGATGCATTGTCTAACGCAAGCTAAAGCAGACTTATCTGCATAACACTAGTACTATTTGCTTGAGTTTTATTGCTGATTCTTGTCTCTTGCCCTCTGTCAGAAGTCTCAGTCTGCAAGCTTTACCATGAACCTGCAACAATCAAATAATGAAGAAACACATTGAACTGTGAACCAACTATCAGAAAAAAACCCACTTCCTAATCAGTTCCCAGAATTCAAAAATCAACTTACATAGCTTAAACCAGATTTCTAATTTTCGTCTACATTTTACTCTAATACAACATGGCAAAGGCAGTAATTGCTGCAAAGGATAGCTAGATATGAAACAAGGTATCTTACTAAATATCTTTTGAGCTGCTATTTGTGACATGCATACAGATGAGATGCTAAAAAGAAGTTTCTTTTCTATCTGAAACTGAGATAACAGCTTGAAAGAGAAATTACTGATGTACAATTCAAAAGGTCCACTTACTAGCACACCCAAACAGAACCTCTAATCAGGAAGGTATAAAAGACCAAGAAATGCCATGATACGTGTTAGTGATCTTGCTATGCAATCTGATTTTACTGATTTTTAGTGCTTTATAATCTGTGTTGGCATGATCTGGGGAACAAAAAATCAGAGTAAGGGAAAAGGAAAGAAGCGCTTGTAGAGTTACAATTACATAGAAATTAACCACAAATGCCTAAATTGTCAATTTTCAATTATCTGAGCTGAAAAGCACAGTCATACTCAATGCCACCTCACAGTATATGGACGTCAGCCATCCGATACTTTGGGAAATTAGCAATAGCCATTTCAAAAGAGCCTTATAGTCCTACTAGTCCAGCATTTCTATTAGTTAGACAAAAAGAGATGAAATAACGAATTTGAAACCAAGGAAAACTTTTTTTAAAAAAAAAGTCATCTTGAAATCTGATAAGTGAAAGCTATTTGTAGCAGTCAGCATTACTTGGATGAACTTTAAAAATCTGAGTTTAGTTTTGCTGAATGTTTGATGATGTAATTAAATTCTTTTTAAACTGGTTCATCATTTGTTCCCCCCTCAGCCTTTCTCTTCAGATATTTTCTGGTTCCAGATCACAGGCTGTTTCACAGGTCAAATTATGCTTTGATAACATCATTGATTTCTGTCTCATTTCAGAACAGATATTGAGGACAAGATCCCAAGCTGCAGCAAATGAGCATAGTTCAACTAAGTTCATTGAAGCTGAGCTAATCACAGTAGTGCCAGAACTGTTTGGGGCTCGTATATAATCTTTCTTCTTTTATTTCTCTTCCTTCAAGGACTCAAAGATAGGGTGATGATTGATACAAAGCTAACCACGCAGCTTTCTCCCAATATTCTGTTTATCCATTCAGTTACCTTAAACAGATGTTCGTGCTTAGGAAACTTCCCCGTCTGACCACTCAGCAGCCACTCTGCCTGTTACATTCCCACTACCCAAGACTGCCACTGCTAGGACCAAAGCCCCTTCTTGGCAGGCAGCTTCACTGAGTCAACAGGAGGCCAGCTTGGCTCTCCCCACTCCCAGATCTCACACAGTCAGACCAGGTTCCCTTACCACTCTGACCAGCAGTTTCCCATCATTAAAATAATTCAGCCATGGTGCTGCAACACCTTGGCCTGGTGCGTCCAAGGAGGGACCCTGAATAAAAGAAATTGTGGAGGTTTATACCCTCAGAGTCCAAATGTACGGAAATCTGGGGCCTTCCTACTGAATCCTCAGCTACTGCTGTGAGTCTGAGTGTCCCTCACCTGGCTGGCACACAGGTCCATGTGCCCTTACTTGTGCAAAGGGTTAGTGCCAGTTCACAGCCTCTGGCTTGGGGCTTTGCCACACAGAGCTCAACCTGCAGCTCAAACTGCTGGTGCACACCAAGTTACACACACTGAATGTATTAAATTAGAAGCTGTGAAACAGGACACCTCCTCTGCCATTCTGATCAATGCTAATTATGTTTCATTTTGTCAGTTTTCTTCACTTTGCAGGACATTTAAAGCAGCTCGTACTTCCACATTTCTCAGATCTTTGTGTTAATTTAAGGTCCTATCTGACAATGAATGCATCATTTTCAAAATTTTTCCCTAAGAGCAACCAGGCTTCTCACAGCAGGGGCTAAAAACCCTGCATTGACCTAAAAAACTCATAAAACGACAGGGTATATTAGATTCATATTCCTGTGGACGTCACAGTGCTCTAGGGAATACGGTAGGGGATGTTTCTATCTCACCAAAATTTAAGACAGACAGACTACCCAATTCTTCTAAGACAGGCTGTATTCCCTTCACTTAAATAACAAGAGTCCTTTTTGCATTGAAAATTGAAATTTAGTGTTGGCATTTGCTAAAAGAAATAGTTTCCTTGTGTTCAAAATTATTTGAGATTAGATTTCATGCTTTCAATATCAGAGTATTCATTTTCACTCAACTTCAAATCTGCAGAGTATTCTCTCCCTTTACTTAACATGCAATAAAAAAAATGCAAAACAGTGTGACTGAAAAGATCACATCTTCACCATGATTTCAGCACTCATTCTTACCCTTGTTCTCACACCTCTTCTATACACACATATTTGCACTATGAGGAAGCAAACACATACTAACAAGCTCCATGCAGCCATATGGAAACAAAACCAAGTGTTTGTTGCTTAGCACAAAAATTTTGTGGAGGACATAAAAAGGCATAACTGGAAAGAGGTAGTGTAGATTATCTGTGAATATCTGGATAGGTATTGCTCCCATATTTATGCAGTATCACACAATGCTCAGATACTCTCATGAGAAACGGAAATGCTTAAATCACATTATAAATATATTGCATTTTTTAAAAAAAGCTTTAACAGAAGTGGTTTCAGGTTAAAAATGTGTTTGACTCTACAAAAATAAGGTGCAAAATGTAGAGTCTGGATAGAGCATGGTTATCCTTTAAACTATTTTTCAGTGTATTTCCATTTTTTTCTACTGTAAAATATTTTCCACACTCAGTAAACTCTAATTTTGTCTGGTCTCCAGCCAGCAACTAAGCACCATGAAGACATTCACCCAGTCCCCACAGGACTCTGAGTGTAAGTAAAAAAAAATAAAAAGCCATGGCTTGAGATAAGAACAGTTTAATAATCAAAAGTAAAATAGACCAATAATACTAATATTAATTATATTATTAATAATACTAATGACAACAATAAAAATTATAATAGGAAAAACAGAGAGAGAAATAACACCCAGGAGAAACAGGTGATGCACAATACAGATGCTGAACACCCACTCACCACTCCTGAGCAGCACTCGGCCCCTCTCAGGCAGCTGCCCCCACTTTATATACTGGGTATGACATTCTATGTAATGGAATATCTCTTTGGCCAGTTTGGGGAGTCCAAAACACAGCACTGCAAGGAAGAAAACCAAGTCTATCCCAGCTGAAACCAGGATATCTTGATTTCATTTGAATTAGACTGTTTTATTAGGCATGGTTTGTAACTGCTATAGTAAGGAAAGAAACAGAATTTTGATTTTTTTTTTAAATCAGAATCTGAAACTCAGGTATTTTTAACAGTAAAGATTCAAACGTTACCTTTTCTGATAATTTTCTCTAAAGAACAAAAACTACCAATCTGATTATTTGCCTTTGCTATGACACTTTCTGCTCTAGGTGCTAACTTATATTGTTCTTCCTTATGAGTGTTGAGAATTTACCACTTATCTTATTTTTACACACACACACAATGTTGCACATAGTACAAATTCATTGAAAGAATCACAGAATTAACCCTGTAAACAGCTAATTTACATTATATGAACCTTAGACTCTCTGGATCATGAAAAACTGATCTAAATCCCTTTAGTATCACTTTTTAAATATATCATATAATGCTTGTCTAGCTTATCTGTGCTCATGGCTTCACACAAAAGCATTCCTAAGTATCATGAATGGTGCTAAACTGTCTTAAAAGTGTCATTTAATGATAAAACTGTAATTTTTCTTGGATTATTATACATAGGAATATATAGCCAGTCTGTGTAGTCAGATAACATAGAAATATGTGGTTAAATATTTAATTACAGAGATTAATTGGGGAATACATGAGAAGCAGTGACAGACATAAGACTCAACCTTTGAAGAGACAAAGTCCCAGCATCATCAAACGTAGGTGAAATTCTCAAGAATGCCAGCCATGATATAGCTGAAAAGTCTTGGAACTGTATACTGACATCCTCATTGCAGCAATAAAGATGAAAAGCTTTCCATATACCAAGTATGAGGTCATGTTTTTAAAATTAATCAAAGAATAAATAAATTCAAAAGAAGTAGGTGGTGCAGTGGGGAGTGGGATTTTGTTGTTTATATTGATATTAATCTGTCTCAGGAAAGGCATAACAATTTTTAAATTACTCTCCAAGTGCTGACGTGGTAGAAAAAACTAGGAAGTCTATCCAAGACTTCATTATGTGACTGGTAAAACTGAAAGAAGCCAAACACTGTATTGATTTATAGGACCCTGGCATCACATCCACAAAATTCCTCACAATTTGTGAGGAATGGACATTTGACACAGAAAGATAGAAAAACATTGAAATATCAGATATAATGAGCACATATTAAAAAAAAAAAAAAAGAGAGACACGTTTCAGTCTTTGGTTTTCTACCTTAGGTCCTGAAGGACTATATCCATGTCTTCAACAATACCACAGTCTTAAGAAAAGCCTTTATCTCAGAGCTCCTAAATATCATGACAACATATGGACTCTGAGCACCTGGTTTATTCCAAATGGCAGATCAGGACAAGTTTTCCCTTGCCTGACTTTAGCTACTAAGAGGTTAGTAGTAGCTATAATCTAAATAAATCATCCACCTGCCGTGTCACCCCAATCTAATATTTCTGCCCTCAGACTGAATAAAATATTCTTAGAGGTGACCCTTTCTCCTAGTCACCACAGTAAAATGACTAGCTTGGGCTACAAGGCAAACTTTCAAACAGCTGATTTTCACCCTCAGGGGCAGCAAGATGCAAGCCTGCCTTGAGAACAACATAATGCCATAACAGATGTTGCTATTTTACATGACTTATCATGTGAAGAACCCTAATGACTTCAGCGACCATTTTCCCCCAGGGAGTGAGGTGATGCACAATGCAGGTACTACCCTTGTACTCAGCTTTACCAACATTTTTCACTGATAAGCAGAAAGGACCTGCAGGATTCAGTTCAAACAGAGATAAGTAAATCACTCTCCATTTCCTACTCAGTCCTTGATTTCACCACTGAAACTACTTGTAAAAAGGCTCAATAATGCCAGGTGCAGAGGTGATCTCTGTTTATAGCTCTTTGTCCACTGGAAGGTCACATAATTGAACTCTACTGTGTAGAGGGGCTCAGGTGCTGGCAATGTGGGGCTGCAGGGGTGGCCCATGTGAGGGGAGGTTGGGGCTGCTCTCTACAGACGGTTCCAGAGGGCTCCAACACACCTATGACAGGGCACTGTGCCCTCCAACCAGGGTGATGGCAGATTTGGCAAAGTGTATCTTATAAAAAGCATAAAAATGCTGCACAGCAGAGTGTAAGAGTGGAGTTAGAGGAAAAAAAGTGTGAGAAGCAGCCTTGCAGATGCCAAGGCTGGTGAAGAAAATGGGGGATGATGTGCTAAATGTGTCAGAGCAGAGATTTCTCTGAAAGAGGGTGGTGAAGCAGATTGTCTCCCTAGACATGAAGGACTACTCTGGAGCTGATATCAGTACTGTACCTGGGGACGATGCCACAGCAGAGCACATGGAGATGCCATGAAGAGAGCTGCAGTCTGTGCAGAGCCCACACAGCACCATGCTCCTGTCAGGGGCAGTGGCCCATGGAGAAGAGCCCACACAGGAACAGATTTTACAGGGAGAACTGTGGCCATTGGGGAACCCAGAGTGGGGCAGTCTCAAAAAGTGCACCACCTGCACTATATTTACTGGAAAAAGAGCTGTATGGCGTGGGTGCAAACCCACACTCAAGTAGGTGAAAAATTATGAAGAAGAAGGAGCAACAGAGAGAACTATTATGAACTGAAAGCAACCATTCTCCAGCCTCCTGCACTGCTCAGAGTGAAGAGGTAGAGGAATATGGAATGAAGGAGTGAAGTTTAGCCTGGAAAGAGGAGTGGGGCCAGGGGGGAAGGTGTTTTGATTTTGCCTTCATTTTTTACCAATCTAATCTATTTTTAATTGGCAGTAAAACAAATTTTCAAGTCAAGTCTGTTCTGCCCAATAATAATGGCAACTCTTCCTGTCTTTACCTTGTCCCATGAGCTTTTCCACCTTTCTTTCTCCCACAGGCCCAATAAGGAGCTTGAATGAGGAGGAGTGGCTGGGCAGAGAGTCTGACCAAGGTCAACCCACCACATTAGGTCACTGACCATGTATAAGATGGCAAAAAGCTAGAAACACTAATGACCTGTGACAGATTTTAACAACTAACATACTTTTGTGTTATCCCTGTGCTTATGAATATAGAGAGTGAACGACCGTAAGAAAACCAAATACAATTAGAGCAAAGTCTGGCTGGCATTGTTCCTGGCATAAAGGGCGATTAAAAAGCCTTCCTGGATGTTGCTGGACATCACTATGAAACTGTAAAGCTAAGAATTTCTCAGTTAGAGAAAATCAGATGCCATTAGTCAGAGAAAACTAATTGCCAGAGAAAACCAGTGGGTTTGGAGTTTAACACAAATTACCTGACAAAAACAATAGAACCTTCTTTTCATGTTCAGGAGCAGCAAAACAGAAGTTTCTAACTATTTATATTGATTTTTTAAGTGTGACGAAGATTATAGAAAATCATTTAATTTTCTTAATTTCCTCAATACTTTGATTGCTATGATGACAACAGATTCTGAACAAAGGTTATTTGCCTCACATATCACTACCCTAAATAAACTATCTGAAGAGTCCAAATGTGGAGTTATTTTTTTCTTGCAAACTATAGGAACAATTAAGGACTTTTTCCATGTAAGAGAATTGCATTTAGCAGATATTCTGTGCAACTATCTTTTAGTCCCAGGACATAACAATCAATCCTCATTTTCTAAAGATCTGAGCTGATTTTACAGGAAAGGAGCTCTGAAAATTCTCTCAAGCATTAGCCAGCAATATCTAGGGCCCTTGCTAACAGAAAGATACATCTGAATCCCATGCAAAAAAATTACCTTTTAAAAAAAATCTACCCTGCCACTAGAGATGACAGCATGATGTGGACTGAAATTTGCTGATGCACTGTTTTAATCAGTTACTCAGCACCAAGAGAGTGACTCTGTGAGAGCAAAGTGCACAAGATCTTTCCTGTACAAGCTCAAGTCAGTTTTGGCTGAGAATCCCTGGGAAAGCAAAATCTGATATTTTTTTGATGTAGATATGAACACACTTGTTCAGAGGAAATCCACAAAAGATCTTGTCTTTTCCACTTCTAATGCACTATATCTTAAAGTATATATAATCAGAGAGTCCTGCTTGATTAAATGGGATAAGTTTTGGGTTTTTTTTTATAATGTGGAGTTTGCTCACACCTTCAGATATTGTAGTGTTGTGGTAATAATGTGATACTTAAACAGGAGTTGTTCGGTTTAAACACCATGGCAAGTACATTCCTGCAGCAATGACAGAGATTCATTTACAGAGCTACTTAATTAATAATACTTTAATTTGTATTCGGGCTAGGGACACGAAAGCTCTCTTACTATCATCCTTTTTTGTACAGTTAGTCATGTGCAATTACAGTATTAGACTGCAACCTAAAATCACCTCTGCAGATCCCGGGGTGGCAGCGGGGCATGTCTGGGGCAGAGACTAGAATTATGTCTCTGAATAGCAAAAGGAAATCTCTAAGCTTGGCTCTAAGAGTTCAAGACAGGGAAAGTTAACTAAGGGATCTGGATGTGAATAACAATTGTCCATGCAAAGAAGGGTCTGTAGACTTTAAGGAAATGTACAAGGTAGTAATTTATTACGACAATTTGAAATAAAAATATGTATATATAAAGGCCTAAATTGCAAAGGGTTAGGGAGTCACAAAAAGGAAAGTGATGTATTTGCCAGGTCACACAATAGGTTTGAGAATAGCCTGGAGTAGAACCAAGTTTCCTAACATTCATTTCTGTGCTTCCTTAAGATAAAATTGTAAACTACACTTTGCCAAGTAACCTATCAGTCATTACAGATAGCTGAGACTGATAAACTAGTTCCCAAAAATCAATAGTTTGTTTTCCCTTTGAAAGTCTCCAGTGAAATAACATGGAATATTTACCTAATATCTTTCACACAAATACAGAAACACAGACACAAACACACACACATCCTGTCTGCTACAGAGAGGAAAAAATGGCAGCCAGAATCCCAACCTTTTCTTGTCAAGTTCTGCTTATGACATTTCCCACTCAAACAAAAAAAGAATTATCTTATACTGCTCTTTTCTTAATACAAGCCACTTGAAAGTATCATTATTCAAGCGTAAGTATAGTGGCACAACTTCTTAATTACAGGAAAAATAATTAAAACAAATTGTTCCCTTGCATTACTTTAACAATTGTTAAGCGATCAAGATTGCAAAGTAGCTAGGTTGCAATCTAGGTAATAATTTATGTGCTAAATATTCCAGCTAGTCAAAGCTGGGTCCCTCTGACATCCATTCTATACTGATCTATCCACTGGCTCTTGCTGTCCAGGCTGCATTTTCTTTCTTGTTCCCAGCATCTCCCTGGTACTCCGCCCATCACATATTAAATATTGAAAAGTACAAGAACACATCAGAAAGTTAGCAGAACCAAAAAGACAAGTATAATTACTGTTAAAAAACTCTCTTTAAAAGGCTGACAGGAAGCAAAGGAAAGAGGCAGATAAAAAGAAAGGCATAAATGCAAAGCTGTAGGCACCAAACCCAACAGCTAGATCAACAATGGAAATACAGCCTAAACGTGCAGAAAATATCAAACACACCTGGAATGTGACATCACTGTTCCCATTATCTGACTGGAAATTTTATGAACCACAGATGGACCCTAAGTGTGTGGTGACATCCATATTATAGTTCTAATAAGTTAATGTTACAAATTTTAATTTGGGAACAAACACTGAGTTATGACAACCCTCCCTTAAAGACATGTTCCAAGAGATGGGGTTTTGTAAATTAGACTGGTTTTAGCAGTGTAGCAAGCAACAGTCTCCTACAAATATTTAAATGTGTCATTTTACCTTGAGAGAGAAAGTTTGCAAAAGGATTATTTCAGAGAATTATAATGCTCAGTCAGACTTTGACCCATAAAGCTCTACTGAGCTTCCACTTCTATAGGACAATCCAGTTTGCAACATCAATCTTTCACATAGTCTGTTCTGGCTGAGAACATCACATATTTTGTCCTCACAAAACTGCAGGAAGACACATTACATAGTACTCTTATTAGTGTACCTATTTGTGTAGAATTTTGGTGTCATTAAGAAAATCCAGCTGCATTAATAATCATATTGCATTTACCAATGCTGTAGCACCCCCTCATTTATGTAGTACATATTTTTTTAAGACAAGTGCAAAATTATGTTCATCAAGGTATGGCTCAAAACCGTAGCCTCCAAGAAGCAGCAGCAAAGGCAGATGTTAAATATCTTCTAGGAGTCCTATCCAAGGTGTTGGCATGGAGCAAACAAAGTAAAAGCCAGGAACAACTTGTAGCAAAGCACCGAGGACTTCTTTTTCTGTACATTCAGTATGACATACACCATAATACTTAAAAGACACAATAGGGAGAATCAAAACATGACACTGTGTGAATTAAGAGGGAGCAAATTATAGGCTGATAACATCAGTAAATATCTAGACTAAAAAAATCTTTTCCACAGAAAGTGGGCAAAATAAAAAATTTGCCTGGTTACTTAAAGAAATACATACAGATCAGAAGTTTAGAGAATAGCAGGAATAGCTTCAATTTATTTACTACAGCTGTTTCTTGGTTAGTCCTGCTTTAAAATACAGAATACTGTGTTGAAACTCAGAAGGAATGCTGGATTTAGTATCATTCCTCAACTGCTGGTCCCTTTGCTCTTTTTTGTTCTACTAGATTTCTTCCAGCAGAACACCAAATACTACAGAGACATGTGAATATGTCCCATGAAAAAGAACTATTTAATTCCCCAGATTTTTATGACCTCATAATCATTTAAAAGGAAACTAAATGTCTTTGATGCAAAGGTTAAAAGCTTGCCTCAAAACTGTGGGGCAACAATGGCATAATGCTATGTTTGCTACATGACTCACTTCACTTCTTGTTTAGTCACTACTTACCTATTGAGTTTGGAGTGCACATTACTTTTTCTTTAAAAAAAAAATGAGCTGGAATACCTCTAATGAAAGATTTTTGTTGTGGTTGTTGTCAGGCTGTATATTCTTCTTTGATTCAGAGATTGTTTGGCTTTCAGCAAACCTCACTCAGAATATTATTGAACACAAAACCTCAACATAAGCCACACAAACTTCTGATAACAGAATTATTTTTGTAATACAGTTGACCTACTAAAATACAATTAAAAACTAAAGTTGCCCGAAAGTGGCCTCTGACCTTTGGACAACTGGCACATAACATCAAATGTGCAAATTTATCAAAAGTCTGCAAGATTTCACTGTGGAGGGACCACATGCAAATGTCCAGCAATGGCTCCTGGATCACACTAACTCCTGAACAATAGCCACAAGTACCTGTGAGAATACTGATTACTAACACAAAATGTCTGCCATTCTAACAGTTTAAAAGTATAAGCAGAAGATTTCCAGTAACTGCAGATGTTCTCTGTCACTGTTCCATTTGAGAGGATTGATGTCACTGTAGTGAAGAGATTGAAATGCGGTTCTGCTCTATCATAAGATTCTCTGAAATATCAAAAAACACTAAAGGGAAAGAGTGAAAATATCCACTGCTGTTACATTGAAACACAGGAATCTAAACCCTCTTTAGATTCCACCAACCAAGCTGGTTTAGTTTTGATTATTATACAACCTACGTGTTAAAAACAGGGTTTATCGATATCAAAACTGTTGGGGATGGAGTTTTTTGTTTGTTTCTTTGTTTGTCTTTTGAGGTAGAAGAGGCATCAGACCTGGTGGTTAACTGTTAAAGGTTTCCACTTCAACACATATATATTTTTTTAAGAAAAAACAAATCTCTAATTAAAAAAAAAAATCTCAACCAGCATACAAGGCCTCAGAGGGAAAGAAGAAAGTGAAATATAATGCCATCCACTAAGTAGTTTAGGAACACTGGAAAAGTGCCATCATTTAGTAATCACTATACTAATAGGGTACTGTGGTGGGATATGTAAAAGCATTACCACTGTAACACACAGTATATGATCTAAGTTTCTCAAAATCTGTGTTAAATAAGAAAACAGTCTCTCTAATTCTAAAATATGAGCAGAACCAACCTTTCCAGAATGACAGAGGATGCCAGTGGGCCCTAGAAATGCTCTTTAGTTAAAACAACAAGCTGTGCAGCATCTGCCCATCCTCAGGCAAAAGAAATCTACCAACATGCAATGGAGAAAGGAAGCTTTACAGACAGCAACAAAACTCAAAAGTGGTGTGTCACTGAACTGCCAGACAGCACAAGAAATGAAGGGGTCAAGTCATAGATTTGATTTACTGTCCCTGCTGCAGTGTTTCAGTCTGACTGAAGTCCGTGAAATGGTATGAGCCTTCCTTAAAAAAAAATAAGAGGTAGAGAGAAAGGCATCTCCAATCAGTATTGAAAGTAGCAAAAGTCCCTTCAGCTTAGTAATACTTTGCAAACAAAAAAGAAGAAGACATAAATGGTACTTCCAAAATAACTGACAGCACACACTCTCAAGGCAACTTCTCTAATCTGTATGTTTCAAAGGTTTTAGTGGAATTCTTTCATTCAGTGCTAAATCTTTGTACTGCTACACTCTGCATGATAATGCTACATATCCGTTGTTCTCACAGGAGTAATTTCAACATGATGAAAAGTAGTTCAGATTAGGTTTAAGGAATGACCAACACACCTTTAACCATGTGTTCCATGACACATAACTTTCAAATCTTCTGGCTCAAAATGAAATCCATAACATTGCATTAAGTTTCTGCATTCTCTTTACAGTGCATAGGACTGGGTTAGTCCCAAAATTAAATCCAAAATTGCAAACACTTTATCTAGGAAGCCAAAACAATCAAGTCAATACACTGAAAACTAATGTATCTGAAGGACTATCCCATAAGTAAAAGTGGAGGCTAAAGTTTCGTAAATTTAAAATTCTCTAATTTCAAAGCACTCTTCATCCACTACAACCACACGATTTTAAAAGAGGGTGCCTTTCCTTATTTATTTGAATAACTTTAAAAATTCTGTAGACACTTTCAAATAATTTAGTGGTTGTGACAATTATAGGAACTCTAAATATCAAAATGTGAGTTTCTTGTCAGAAGAAAGAAATAGACCAAAGCTGTCTGCTTCCTATATGAATGATCAAATTATAGAAATTGTACAAAAGGAGGCCTCGAACCTTTTGACCACCTCTTAAAAGATGGGGCTGGTTATAAGCATAATGTTTAAGTAGCTGAGTTTTGAGAGAATATCCATGCATGACTGGTACTCTTCAGATACTCAAGTGCAGAAAAACCTGGTGTCTGAATACCAGTGAAGCACACAAAAAACTCACAGTCCATTTCTTATGACAGTCTAAAGTGAGGTGTGTTCAAAACGCCATCAAAGTGTAAGGTAGGCACAGACTAAACAGGAATTTCATTTCAAACACGAGACCTAATACCTGTCTAAGTCTCACATTAGATGCCTCATTTGAATGAAGCCAAGAAGTTAATTGAAATCATAATTTATGCCTGGTCCTGGAGGCACCTCAGTTCAGAGTGCATTTCTGTTTCTGACCTGCTTATGGTTGCAGTCTCATGCAGAACTAACCCAAACTGCCTGATCAGATCACCCAGACACTAGTCACCTAAATCCTTTGATCAGCATGCTATGAGCACACCATAAGATGTCTCATTATAGAGTCAGTGGCACATGCTTCACATATAGTTCATAGATAGTCAGGGACATAATGAGCCCCTATTTTTATATATCGCTGTTAGTAGCTGCAGTCATTCTGAAGAATCTACAGACCAAATTGTTTAAACCCATATTTGCCACCTCTTAAGAGAATGCCCTTGGCTAGATGGGAGCATCCTCCAATGGATTTAAAAGACACAAGCAACTAAGATTTCCTACAAGAGAATAGATATGTGTGTTTATAATTTTTTCACATCTTCTCTTTGTTACTACAAAGGTACTTTGGTACCTTTGTGGCACATATGAATATGTAAATACATAGCCAACTGCAACTGGAAATTATCTGCCTCACGAGTATAAAAATTATTTTGTACTTACATTAATACGTTTTTCTACTTAAGAAGTTGCTGTCTTTATTTTTCTGTTCATGTAAATGAAAAGTATGCACTAGTTCTTTACTTTGCATTCAGTGGTTTTCATCTCTAAATCTCACACTTATACACTTAGGTCAAATTACTTATTTGTAAACACCAAAATATTGCTGCTGAAAATTTATGATACAGTACAACAGAATAAGCTGCATATTCAGAGCCTACATGGAGAAAAAACCTCAGGCTTCACTGTTGCTAACAGAAAAGACCACAAAAATAGAACACAACCAATAAGCACAGAAGGTGAAATTACATTAATGGATTGCCGTTATTAAGATCAGAGCTTTAAAGAACTGTTTAGAATATCCATTTTAAATGAAACCTCTAAGCTAAGTTAGAAAGCAGAATTAAAAATTAAAACCAAGACATCATCTGTTGTGAGATATTCTTATGCATCATCTAGTAGCCTGGCCACCATGGAATATGTGCACTGCAGATTGGAAATTATATGGACTCTCCTCTTGTTTTTGCAAACTGTGCTATTGACTGCTTGTCTAGTGGAGAGTAACAGTAGGTAATTAGTTTGAATTCAATCTCACTGGCCAAATCATTTCACTCTCCACAAACCTTTTTGTTAGATGTAACTAATGGCATTATGTCTGCATTATTCATGACACGTGGATTTGGACTAGTCAAGTTAAATTATGACAGTGAAAGCCAGAGCATTTTTGAAGTGTAAAATTTGAAAGAATCCATCAGGAAACACCCAGTATCACCTGAAAGGGCAAACTGACAAAAACATACTTCATCAGTTACAAGAACAATTTGATGTGTGGCAAAACACCAGTTGTATTTGCCAACAAGCCACAGGTGCATACCACATGGGCAGGGGAAAATGTGACTGCAAGAAGACTGCTGTTCACTTTGCAATCATCATACGTTCCTCTGATGTATCTCATTGCAGCTCTCACACAGTAAAAACAGATTAAAATATGCATTTGGGTAAATTCAAAATAGTTTCCACTAAACTTGAGAAATGTCCACCATTGCTTCAACTTGTGTTTCAAAGTAGTTTTAGAAAGACAGTCACAAAAGCCACATGATAACATTACAGAAGTGGTTGGGAAATAATAGATAAAAGACTTTATTGGAGGATGGAATAGAACACACTCACTTGAAGGAAATCCATTTTGTAAAAGGGACGTAAAATCTTTTCTTTCTTCTTTTTTCTTTTCTCTTTTCTTTTCTTTTCTTTTCTTTTCTTTTCTTTTCTTTTCTTTTCTTTTCTTTTCTTTTCTTTTCTTTTCTTTTCTTTTCTTTTCTTTTCTTTTCTTTTCTTTTCTTTTCTTTTCTTTTCTTTTCTTTTCTTTTCTTTTCTTTTCTTTTCTTTTCTTTTCTTTTCTTTTCTTTTCTTTTCTTTTCTTTTCTTTTCTTTTCTTTTCTTTTCTTTTCTTTTCTTTTCTTTTCTTTTCTTTTCTTTTCTTTTCTTTTCTTTTCTTTTCTTTTCTTTTCTTTTCTTTTCTTTTCTTTTCTTTTCTTTTTTCTTTTTTTTTCTTCTTTTCTTTTTTCTTTTCCCTTCCCTTCCTCGCTCTCTCACTTCCTTCCTTCCTTCCTTCCTTCCAATTCTTTCCTTCTGAATTCTTTCCGAATTCCTTCCAAATTCCTTCCTTCCGAATTCCTTCCTTCCTTCCTTCCAAATTCCTTCTGAATTCCTTCCTTCCTTCTGAATTCCTTCCTTCTGAATTCCTTCCTTCTGAATTCCTTCCCCTCGAATTCCTTCTGAATTCCTTCCAAGTTCCAAATTCCTTCTGAGTTCCTTCCTTCCTTCCTTCTTCAAACCTCAACTTTAAATCTTCATGTGAAAGTAAATCAATACTTTAAACATTGATAAAATATACTTCTGTCAGAAATATAATAATGATAATTGCAGCGTGCTACACAGAACTTCTATGTGAGAAATTTTTTTAATAATTCTTTTTGTCTTGGCACTCAGAATGTTCTTCTATCATACAGAAGATCTAGAATCATTTCTCAGCTTAGTTGGAAAGAGAATTTGAGTCTAGGTGTTGTATTGAACAGGTTTCATCACTGGCTTCCTGGTATAAGAGCGACAGTGCCACTGACTTTGCAAGTGGCTTCAAGTTTCTGTCTGTCATAAAAATATCTCAAATATTAGGCATTTAATTTAATTATTTTAATTCAGTTTTGGGTTAGCTGGAAAACAATAGGTGGCAGCTTCCAGTTCCATCACTAAATTAAGAAATATAAATTGCTCACATAATTTTACCTAGTCCAGAGCATGGCATAAAACAGCATGAGCAAGTATGTTGTCCTCTGGAAGAGCTGGGAGAGAGAAGGGGGGGAAAAGACCACTACCACTGCACAGTCTCCCTTGTAAAAACAAGGAATGAGGACACTGTGAAAGAAGCTAGGATCCAGTGGAGACACTAGATGAAAATCACATCATGATTTAATCAAAACAAGAATATAATGCCCTTTATTTCAGTCTGGGCACAAAACTCAATAATTCACTTTGCCTCAATGAATTTCCATTTAGAAAACATGAAACACGCTCATGGTGCTTTACGGAAAGTTTCAAAAAGTCTCTTGGAGAGATCCATGAGTGTCTCCTCTTTACATAGTAGATCAACTCCACCCTTAAAAACAACAGCTTGAGAGTACCCTAGAAATTTACAGACAAAATTAGGTTTGAAAAATTTATGAAAGCAACCGAGTTGGAATTCTCTATATTTTTTTACTGCCACTACATAACTCATTTCACCATCAGCTGAGATTTCAAGCAGGACTCATCTCTTGGAATGTGGAATACATCCAGGAATTTCAAACCACTGGAGCTGATAACAAATGCTGACTTCTTTTTGAAATTAAATTATGACTTACAATCTAATTTTGGTTAGCAAAGATTAAACTTTTTCAGCATTTGAAAACAAATCAAGCACTGTCATGTATGAGATTTACTTTCCTCAGTCCATCCAAACCAGAATGTTTCCCCTCATGCATTGTTACTGATGTTCATAAATGACTATCAAATTAGTTTCTACTACAGTAAGAAGTCTCCTCAAGATAATATGACTGCACCAGATTTCTTCAAAAATAAAAACTACTATTGGCCAAGTTAAATGAAAAAGCAAATAATTTCAACATCAGTTCAAAAAAAAGCATCACAGTGTTGAGAGTTATTCATTAATTTCAACTGCCAAGCAATATTTGCATTTGTTCATAGCAGAATACCAAAAACTAGGGTAGAGAACCAAAATATAGAAATACAATTGTTGTAGCTTTACTTGGCAGTTTTGTCTTCTGGAAGGACTCCCTCTTGTTGATTTATCAATATAAACATATACTAAATTTACTGAAACTTGTTTTTGAAAAAATTAGCAGTTGTAAACTGTAATTGAGAATAGAATGCATTCAGTTTACTTTTTAGCTTGATTTTTACGTGATGTTTACAACATTCTTTTCCTAAATACCTGAGTTTTCCTTCAATGTTGGGATCCCAAGCAGCAAAGGTACTGTGAACTGTTTGATCCAGTGCCTATGTAACTAAGTGGACTCCTATGTCCTTTTTCTGTGTTCATGTCTAAAACTAAGAAACACAAATTTGGTCTAACCGTCTAGATGGAAGTTCCTGGCCTTCTTTAACTGCCAGACCAACAGTGCTTGAAATCAAAGTAAAGCCCCTGTGTGCAGAAGCCAATGTAGCAGAGCATGGCATGGACCCTGTGTATCACATCAGCTAAAGATTGTTATGTTTTAACCTAACCTGAGTTTTAAAAGTCCCTAAAACTACAACAAAGAATTCCTTGCATTTCCTTAGCTTCCAAATACAGGTATGAAATTTTTAGGTTTCCTTGATTAAATACAAGTACTTGAAGCATTCAACCATGTATGTTCTTTAGGTCTGTTTACTCTAGGGAAATGCAGCCACTGAAATTTAGTGGCAGTGAACCAAACCATGATGAACTGAGGCAATTTCAGTTTTGTTGACCATTGCTCCAGGTCATTGTAATTTAATGAGTAGTAATCCTATTTAAAATATGTTACAGGCAGCAAGGTGCCTGCTGGGAGAAAGCTGCTATGCATGAACAGATCAATATGCACTGTGTGCATTCGACCATTCAATAATCGATTCACCCTTGTTATGAGAAAATAAATGCTAAAGTCCTAAAAGTTAATTTCTATAGAAAGCTTTTACAAGGCTATCAAATTATTAAAAGTTTTTATGTATTCTCTTTTTTGTTGCTTTTTGGTTTTAAATCTTTGTGCAGTGCAGGCTGTATCTCACAGAAACATCCCATTAGCAGTAGCTACTTGGCTCTCAGTTTGATCCCAGGCTTAAAGAATGAAGTTGTGATTCAAAGGCTGCTATTATTTTGAGTGAGGAAACCTGGGGATGAAAAAGCAAACATTTTCCAGTTTAAAGAATTTTACTGCTAACTTCTACAACTACTTTGCCAGAGCTTTTTTAGATTTTTGTTTTGGTTTGTTTTTTCAAACATCTTTTCTTTAAGTCAGTTCTCTTTGGTTGTGATCCTTAAAAAGAAGAAAATTTTTAAAGTTAACATCAGAGGATAAAAAAATATCATTTAAATTTCTGGTCTTTTTAAAAAAAATAATTATTATAAAATGTATACATTGGAAGAGTATCTGTCTGGTGTATTTGGATTCTTCAGCTAAGCCTTCAGCTAAAATGGTACTGAAGCTGGATGTACATTCACATTTTCCTTGTTGCAGTGCTCTCCTGGCTCTACCTTTATGTCTGTTTTCCAAGGAATAAACATAAAGGGTGCAATGACATGCAACACAGAGATGGTCCCAAAATCTTTGTGCTCTGTAGGTGTCACATAGCTTTGTGGCAATGTTTTGCAGCAACCTTCATTTACAAAAAAGACATTGACCGGGTCCTTCTTTTAACAGTTCAGGCATTCCTGCTACAAGGACTGACAGAGTATTGTAGTCAGCACAGAGGCAAACTTTAGGTGAGGTTCACACCAAACACTTCCATTTCAAAGGTGTTCACGCTTTGAACACCTGAATTTTGATGAATTCAGGTCTTGGGAGTATTGTGGTCACTGTCAAAGACCATCATTTCAGCTGCAGCATTAACCTATCTGAAATGTTCAGATCTAGCCTTTCATATGTTATTTGTTCCCTTCCTAACTGGTTAATATCACACTTACTCTCAACTGGCTTTTGGAAAGTCCTCACTGATAACTTTACCTTCAGTCTGTTTCTCAGTTAGTGTAGTTTTCTCTCCCTCTTTCAGATAAAAGTGTTGCTGAAGTCTGTCAGGGAAACTATATAAACCTGTAAGTCGCAGAGGCTTTTCTGTAGAGTGATTTCTGTTCTCTCATTTTGAATGTGGAAGAAGTCTTTCACATGTTTATAATTCTTTTCCCAGACAAATGTGTGCCAGTCACTTCCCCAATCCTGACAGCCCATTTACCGGGACAAGCAAACACTTATTTCACTGAGCTGTTACCAATCACTAGAAGACAGAACAGCTTTGAGGTTTACTCTGTTTTCTCCCCAGAGGCTGAACGAAGTTTTCATTGTCTCTTGGACTGAGAGGAAATCTAGAATAAAGTCTATCACAGATAAGATTTGGGCTTGTATGTTGACAGCATATCCTTTTAGCGTTTCCTGCTTCTCCAAGACAAAACACTGGAAGTATCCAAGTAGGTACTAATCACCCTCATTTCTGTTAGCCTTCTTTTCTGCTTAAAATTCCCTAATGTTCTACTCTAACATTATAAAAGTTTCATTCCGAATCCCACCAGACCAGGAGAACAGCTGTTCTTTTCTACCCAGTAATTCTATTGAAGTTAATTAAGTTCTTTCTCATAACTAAGACTTGTAGACATCTAAAATTAACAGCTACTTTAATTCTTCTGTGTATCATGTTTCATTGTAATTTGCCTTCTGGACAGACACTAGTCAGTGACTTCACTCCATCCTTGAAGACTGGCTCTGGTTTTTTTTTTGTGCTGATGTCAGTGTTACTTCTGTGCATGCAAAGGTCAGGACTCTTTGTTGCACCCTAAGGAGACACTCCACTCATTCTCACCAGACAGAATGTCCAAAAGCATTAATCAAAATGATCAACTACTACAAATTTTTGGTCCTTAACCATTCACAGCACTCCACAAATCTGGGGAAATCTGGAAAACAGTGAGGTTTAAGGACACACTTCGCAGATTGGATCTTCAGTCTCCACATATTGTGGTGAAGGAGTGCGTAGTTTCAGATACACATTCAAAATGGATGAATTCACTCTCATGCACAAAATATTTGCAGAAATTTAGCCTAATTTCAAGGACTCATACAACATTTAAATGATAAATAGACCCTATGATGTCCCTGAGCAGGAAGATAATTTCCATTAAATGTTTGCTATATCTAACTTGTGACTCAATATGACAGCAAGGGTGATCTTTATAAAAATTTGCTTTCACACATGCAAATTAGGCAAAGTGTCATGAAGTCTTAGCAAAAAGGGCTAATGCCAGTGTTAACCAAAAAAAACCAAAACACGAAAAAAAACCAAACCAAAACAAAACAAAAAACAAACAAAACCCCAAAACAAAACAAAAAAACACACCTTAGTGTAGCTATTGAATTGTATATAATGTATTCTATTTAAGAAGACACAGGATGAACTCCACTGAAAAATGTAAGTTTCATTATTCTAAAATTAGTAAGGTCACAAATCTACAAATCTTTTCCACAATCATATGGAATATTATGTTTTTATCTAGAGGAATATCTAGGAAGAATTTAAAAGTAATTTATACAAATCTAAGTACTGGTGAGTGAAACACTATTATCATAAAAAATACTTTTCCATCTGCCCACAAATATGTGGACCTTGTATTTTATAGTGAGTCAGCAAAGCCAGCAATACAGGAAAGTAACAAGGGATTTTTAAACAAACAAGTATGAAATAACATGCATGAAGAAAGGCAAGATAATTAAAGAAATAGATATTTTCTTCCCATAGACACAAATTTCATTCATCTTCTAGTCTCACGGGATGCAACAAAGCATCTGCTTTGTCAGCAGAACATAAGACAATATAATACAACAGCAAACTGGTGAATGCATGATCCTTTTTATCCTTATTCATCTGTAGCTATCATCATGGATTTGGTTTGCTAATGGCTATGTATGCTTCAGAACATTCTTTGTCAGTTGCAGAAATCAGAAATCTGAGGCACTGCTTTTAATAGACAGACTGGAAGGTATCATGTAGGTACACAATGGAATAGAAAATGAATTGCTACCATAAGGCCTCTATATGGGTGACACTAAGGAGTAAGAATCTGATTATTTCAAAGTTAAAGGCTTAGGCAGAATTGGCAGAATTTGGTAAGGTATTACACCACTGAGCTTTTTGATTGAAGGAGTTTTCTCTTCTCACACAGCAGAAAACAATGCCACTTGACAAAACAAACTACCACTACCCCTTGTAAGAGACTGTAGTTCACTCTACAGAAGATCTACACTCAGAAAACCCATTCAGCCTTGAAAAAGGTTATAAAAAGGTGAAAATATTTCAAGAGTCTATGGGCAGTGTTGTCTTACTTTGCTGGAAAAGCACTTGAATATCCTCAAAATGTAATTAATGAATTATTTATAATAGAAGTAAATATTTGTTCTGTGATTATTTGAGGATGGGGAAAGCAGAGAAACTTCACAAGACATTCATCTGGAACTTTGTTAAGACAGGCAAGTTCTGCAGGTGACTTCTGGAGCTGTGAAGGAGATTGTCAGTAATGCCAACACATTTTAAATTCTATTATCAACAGAAATTTACACTTCAAAGTAACTGTAAAGTCAAAGAAACTGAGAAGTTCAAAGGAAAACATTGGTTGCATTTATGAACATTGATACCTATATGAATATTGTCATTGTGTCTTTACCTTCCATTTTGGATAACAAAAGAAAGACCAAAACCAAAGCAAAAAACTTGAATTGATTCAGACATAACAAGATCTTTCTCAAGCATTTTCTTCTCTGATAGTTTATCTACCATTCATGGAAAATATCTAGTCCGCAGTAAAGATTTGTAGAGAAAGGAAAAGTTCCCATTATATTTTTGCCTTTGTACTTTCTCCTTTTTCATTTGAACCAGAGATTAAAACATCACAGAAAAGGTCTTGCCTTCATTTCAGCATTGAATCCATCTTAGCTGTACTTAGCTGTATTATACACTATAAAACTAATTAACAGTTAGGGCATTTATTCTCCAGAGAATGCAGTGCCAGTGCACAAAATCTGTGCATCCTCTGGTGCACTTCTCTGTAACATTTGGTACAAGCCACCAGTAAAAAAAAGACTGGTCTGTTCTTATACAGGAATTGCTGTGTGTTTAAATTCCAACTTACCTTTTGAGATCACCACTACAATTAGCATTGCAAGGGTTAAATTAGGAGCAGTGCAGGCAGTGCAAAACTAGAAGAGACACACAAAAAGTTGTGTCTCAAGGTTTTCAGTCTGCAGAAGGCTGCAGCAATCATATTTTCAACCACAGTTGCAGGAATGAAGAGATGCATTGTGGTCCCCATTGCATTTTACTCCAAGCATTTAGACCAGGCTTCCAAGAGCTGTGCTGTAGACCATACACAGCTGAATGCAATGTTTCTCATATTAAGAAAGCAGAAACAGGCAGAAGAAATTGAAACTCTATTATTTAGATTCTGTCTAAATGAAGAAAAGAGACTATAATGAATAAAATATGAAATAAGAGTACACAAAATAATAGCAAATCAAAAAAAAAATAAAAAAGAAAGGAAAAGGACCAGAATGCTCGCTGAGTCTTACAATAACAGAATGAATGGTGACAACTGCACACAAAGTCAAATATTTGCCTATTAACTGCATATGGGAAAGAAGAAGAGAGTCTTAGTTTTTGTAACTGAAAGAGCAGCACGTGGATGAGGTCCTTGTGATGATAAGAATAAAAATAATAATACTGCATTCATCTTCACTACAGGGATATGAGTCAAATAGAGGCATGATTTAGCTACACAAATTCCTACAACTCTAGAAAGTGGCAATAGTTCCACCCATGTCTAGCCAATCTCTGTAGACAGTCAATAAGAAGCCTTATTTCACCTGGTCTAAAATCATAGCTTGAGATCAAATGCAACTATGGGTTCTATGATTTTCTGATATCATAGGCTTCCTGGTACTTCACCAGAATGTATGAATACTTCCTTAGAATTTAGTTCTATTATTACGGATGAAAGGGATACCTGATTTACCTGACTAGGATGAAGGACTTGAAACAAGATTCTCTTCTCCTCTCTTCCCAGCTTGCAGCTGCAATTAACTTTATTTAAACCACAGTAATTTGTAATTGACTAATATAAACACTTTGAAAATCTTTAATTTGACATTTCTTTTATTGTGGCTGCTGAACTATGCAGATGTATTTTATTTTGAGGGGGTTAATTTCATTTTACTTCTATAGTCTAATAGAAGAGGCAAAAAAGATCTTGAAATTGCCAGAACACCACATCTGAACAAACCATTTCACATAATATGTTCTAGTTAGCTTCCTGTGTATTGAATTGATGGTTATACCTGAAAGTACTGACATTCAAAAATATGTGTATTCAATATAGTCTGGAATATGTCTATCAACAGCTTATTGTAAGCATTTGATAATTTAAATTAGCATTATTTCTACTGGACACAAGTCAAGTGGTTTGCCTAGCAATCCAGGTAGAACAACATTGCTCTGAAATTTAACTTTCTGGAACAAAGAATAGTATTTAGGATTTTGATTACTAGGTATTATGACTATGCATTTCATATTGAAAGATGCAGAAAAAAAGAATGAAGTTTATATTAATTTTCTTGAGCTATATATATTATTCATAGTTGTTAGCTGAATTTTATTTGGATAAATAACTGTAAATTTGTAGGTAATCTTTGAGCTGTTTACTGTACAAACTTCATGTTGGTTAGGTTCCTGCTCCTTCACTAGATTAGACTATCTCTTAGCAACAGACCAATGAACAATTAACATATCACAATATATTTTCTTAACATGTCTGATAGTATTACACTGACTCCTTTGCATTTGTGAATATTGTAGAGCCATAGCCAAAAGGTATGGTTACCCTGGTTTTGACTGGAATAGAGTCAATTTCCTTCTTGGTAGCTGGTACTGTCCTGTGTTTTGGATTTAGTATGGGAATCATGTTGACAACAGACTGATGTTTCAGCTGTTGCTACCCCTCAAGTGCAACCCTAGCGTTGCTATGCTAATCTACGAACCCCAAGTCAAGAACCTCTCAGTTTCTCATGCTCTGATAGTGAGGAGCTGCACAAAAAACTGAGAGGAAGGGTAGGCAGGAGAACTGCCCAGAACCATCCAAGGAGCTATTCCACACTGTAGGACATCATGCCCACTATATAAGCTGGGGGAGTTACTCACAAGGGAGCTGAGCTCTGCTCAGGGACTGGCTGGGCATCGGTCACTGAGTGGTGAACAATTCTATTGTGTATCACTTGCTTCTCTTGGGGTTTATTACTCTCTCTTTCCCTTTATTATTTTTATTGTTGTTATTCTTATCATCATCATCACATTTTATTTTATTTCAATTATTAAACTGTTCTTATTTCAACCCCCAGTTCTTAGCTCTTTCTGATTCTCCTCCCCAACCCACCAGGAGGGTAGGGGCATTGTGGGGGAGACGACTGAGAGAGCAGCTGCATTGAACTTAGTTGCCAGCTGGGATTAAACCATGACACTCTGAGAGAAAAGGTTACACATTTAAAATGTATAAATGGTGGGGTACAAGAATATACCATATAATTACTTTGTGGAGCTTAATACCACCAGACATTACTGAAAGTAGTAAGATACAAAAAAGGTTTAGCATTTATGAATAAAAACAGCATAGATAGTTAGACTAAGCCAGCTAGAATAAAATTAAAACAGCAATCAAACTACATACTTCAGTGTATAAAATAATTACTGGGTTTTGTCAGGAAGACATTTAATACCCTATATAGATGCATCAAACAATAGGGAGTATAATGGGTATATTATCTTGTTCAGAAAAATCTTATGTTAACATCATAGAGACAAGATATTAAGATAGGAAAGCGATTGTTTATTTTCCATACTAAAAAAGAAAAAAAAAATCCCTTAAGAGTCCCAAGAAATAGACCCCAAAAAAAATCTAATTTCACTAAGGCTGGAATGTTCAAAAATTCTGGTCTGATATTTTTTCAAGATAAATTACTCTTTACAGAAATAATATTCACTCAAGACTCCCAAATAATTTATTACCACTTTCATTTTCTGATCCATATTATTTAAATTTGACCACGCACTAATGCTGTGTATTGTATTCTTTAAGGTGAAACAGTGAAGCAAAGCCACAATGCAGATTAAACAAGTCAGAACGAAAGCCTTCCCCATACCAGCTAGAAAGCAGGTGACTCACAACTATAGTACATTTGCAGAAGGAAGGTATGTAACATAGTCATTGCTCTTTGAAGCACTTAACTCTTCCTTGAAAACCACAGAGGTGCATGGGTATTTTTTAATTATGAGATCTCTCTTTCCCTCAAGGAAGCTTCACTCATCTATAAATACATGTATACAAACATACAGGGAAGGAAAAGAAATAAGAGATAGAGAGTGGAGAGTCAAAATTCTAATAGAGTTTGTCTGCCAGAAACAATAGACAAATGACAAGGCAATTTTCACAACTTCTTAATGAGATCCCAAGGCAGTTTTCTTGAGCTGAAAACTGAAAATGTCAAATAGATTAATTCAAACTCATACAGCTCACCAGGAATATTGTGCTTTATTTTGTTCTGTTTAATAAAGAAAATGCTAAAAGAGAATGTGGGACAGCACGACAGTGACACTGGGCACCCAGAGCAGCATAAAGATTGTTACAGAGCAACTTTGATTAGCAACATCACAATAAATGCCACAAGAGCATACAGTAATTCACCACTTACTTAAAAAATTATTTCTTTAAGAATATTTTGGCATGTTCAACAAAATTAAGTGGTTTTTTTTTCTTGGAATACTGGGTATCAACTACTACTGAGTAGGATTTTATATGTCAAGTCTTTCTGTCTATAATCTTACATAGACACTTTTTCATGGAAAATGATTAAAACATTGGACATATATAAAGCTGAGAAAATTGTTCCTACAAACTTCCTGGCAATCTTGCATTTCATTTATAACTGGCAGCCCTTCTGCTGCTCAGTTCCACCAGGTCAAAGCATGGCCTATGCTGTGGAAACTGCAACTCCATCTGGGTCAAATGACCAACATCACCCTACTCTGCAAATGTGAGGAAATAAAGGTAGCATGTGTTCCTCTTTCTCCCTCTGCCTCCTTACAGGTCCTAGAAATTAAACATGACAGTTCATTGAGAGATCAGCTTATTGCAAGCCTATATTGTAAGTGCCTCAGTTGTGAGTGTTTCAACAGGATGACACTGTCAAACTTCTGACTTCTGTGATAAAAAAATAAAAGACAGGTAAAAATTTAGACTTGACAATGTAAAAATCAAGAGGATCAGCCTGATGTCCTAAGATTTACTTTGGAGGTGAAATAATAGAAGTACTTCCATGTATTTCTACACACTGCAATTCACAACTATGAGCATCTACAAGAGATTAATCAGCAGGAGAGATTTCTGGTTTTGAAGAGCTGCTTTGATGCACAATGTTTTTGGTTAATGATGACCTGAATGAAATGCATTTTTGTGATTCCTCTGTATGGTTTGTTAAGATATTAACACCCTTGTTTGCTTCCAACATCGTCTGTTTGTCTTTACAACTGTTTGATCTGCCTTGCATCGCTTTGTTGTTTTTTTCCGTCTCTGGTTGCGTCTAGTTTTTTTTTGATTTGTAGTTCTGAATGCCTTCCCATCATCCCCATTTTCCCTAGATTTTCAGGTTATTTCAAGGAAGGATGATTTCAAATACATACTGTTGTACTCTAAGCACACCAAGAGGTAAATTTTCAGTACAATGCACGGTCATTTAGATGCACAACACTTATTAACATTAATGGAGTCATGCAGCTAAATTCATTCACACCATGCTGAAAATAAAAACCACAGCTCTTCCCTTCAATGAAAATTTCATAAGGATATTTTGCCCAGGAACTCGGTGGACACACATAATTACTAAGAAAGCAGTAGGGCTCAAGGCCCCTAATTACCCACTACACAACATAAGTAAGTCCATGACACTCTAAACACTCTGTCTACCAAGCTCAGAATTAGATCTTTGGAAAGGTAATATAATCTAAGATATTTAAAAGTACTACATGATGTCATATAAATCCAAATACCACAAAAAACACAGTAACAAAATTTTACATAGTTCCTGCCAATTTTCCTTACTTAAATTCTGACCTAAAAGAATTATCTATTTGGTGAAACACTATCTGGACAATGCCCTTCATGCTGAGTGAACCCAGTATGACCATGCATATCAGAATCAGTTTTGGCTGCATTTAACCATACCACATTGGAATCTTTAAAATTTGGATACTGAGCATTGGAAGGAAAGTGCCTTCCACACACAGCTGTTCCCTGACTATGTTAGATATCAGTTAAGCTACATGACATTAAATAGCTGTTTTGAATTTAACTTCAGTTAATTAAGAAATTGCATTTTAACCTTCACTCAGTTTTTCGGTTTGGGGTTTTTTTTGGTTTTTTTTATGTTTCAGGGAAAGGTGTATGTACCTGAATGGCCACTGCTAATTAGTTTTTCAAATAATTTCTTTTTTAAGATTTTTACTTATCTTCAATGCCTTTATTTTTAAACCTATGTCAGTTAAACAAGTCCGACTCCACTAAGCATTTGTAATTCAGTCTGATTCCTACCCTCCTTGTGATTTTCATGCTAAAACCCAAGAGGAAACCACTTTCAGAAAGACAATCTAATAGTGACTCATAATTTTTTCAGTTCCATACTAAATCGGATATAATTGCTGCATCATAGAGTGAGTTTCCTAGAATACAATCTTTCGAGCTGCTGATCTTTATAAAAAGCCAAAAATAAAAAGTAACCCCAGATAAGCACATTTTAAAGGAAGCATATCCATTTCTAATTCATGACACACCACACATTTTCTGCAAAAACAGTCACTCCCACAGCCTCGGCTTAAAACACCAGAAATCCTCCTTTCCTGCTCATAGCTCCATCAGACTTCACTGTGCAGTGCAAAGATATCCTAGAAACTAGGCAGAATGCTTATTCTTAGAAATAGCTGCACTTCAGGATTACATAAAATTTTAGAAGTTCAGTATAGGTATTATACACCCAGGTTTGGCTTTCTAGCTGTCCTCCATTCCTTATCTGCCCAAAACTAAGGGACTCGATAGCTACAGAAGTTGTGTCTGAAATTGGCAAGAATTTGCAATGCTTCACTTCCCTGCCTATCCACATACCTGTAAGTCTTTGAATTATTTTAGAAAGCAATGAATAAAATGTTTCAAGTCTTTCAGATGAATATGCAATAGTCCTGTGAGCTGGTATTAGTAAGGATTCATCTTTTCACGGCTTTGTGGACAGTGTGTTCAATGCACAGAGATCTGTGAAGGGAGAGCAGTTAGAAATATAAAAATAAAGGGTAGAAATGTGACGTTTTTTACACACATATATAGTGTAGAATCTTCTAAGAAAAAGGAGTTTGCTATTCCATTATCTGGACACAAATTGTAATCATATTAACAGGTCTTCACAAGTTTAATTTGGTGGGCATTATATTTTCAAGAACAACACTGTGTAAATGAACTGTTAATGGGGTGTGTGCCACCTCCTCTGTATCTGTTTTTCTGACAACATGTAGCTTCCTGCTCTTAGAATTTCAAATGGAACATAGTCATTACTGGCAAAACTGACAACAGGTCTTCAAGCAAAAAGGAGTAATCGTTTAAAACACAGCATGATGCTATATCATCAGTTAATATGATCTTGTATAGTGACTGTCAAAAATAGGAAAAGTAATGAAAAGAAAATGGAAACCTTGCAAACACTTGTATTGTTACAACAGGTTTTTCTTTTCCTTTTTTTTTCCTATTTTAAATTCACTTTGTATACATTACTTGTATTCTACATGTGCCCTCTCAAAGTAAAAATGCATTTAAAGATGTCTATCTATGGCAGTGCCACATTTTTTTTCTGTGGATAAAATAAGCTGTGATAGGAAACTCTTCCCACTTGTTTTCATGTGTATTTCCAAAGAAGAGCCTCAGCTTCCCAAAACCCCAATCTCCTCTTAAACACAAAGACAAAAACATCTATCAGACCCATTATATTGGTTCCTTCATGCTTGCAAAGCTCTTTGAGATTGCCATGTGAAGTACACTGGAAGAACTAGAAGGGCCTACACAAAAGTGCTTTATGCAGTTACAGAGAGAGTCATCATGACACATTTTTTCCAGCACCTTCACTCTTCTATTCGATTTTAAACTTCGGTGCTCACAAAGGCTGAGAAATGGGGGCAAAGGACAATGAAAACCCTTATTGTCAATAAAGCTGAAGGTAAGACAACTAGCTAATGCCCACAGCCCCTTCAAAATCACTGCTACAAGGGCAGCAAAAAGTCACAAGAACCGAAGTAGCTCAGAAGGCAGTGCGTGTCTTGGAACTATTGTGCCAGCAATACAGATAAGAGGCACCTCTTTGCAGAGGGAGAGGAAAACCAATGGGACTCATGACCCAGAACTCTCAATTTACTGCTCAGCCCCTACGGCTTACAGATAACTCAGATGCTGCTCCTACTACCTCTGAAATCAGTCCAAGGCCTGTACCTTAAAAAGGTAACCCTTGCTCTCAGCCTGAAGAAGCTCAGACCTTGGCATGGTGCAATACCAAGATAAAGAGTACAGAGAGCAAGGGGTGTTTTCAGCTTTCTAGTTACTGCTAATTTCCAGTCTTAAAAGAAAATGGTCTGATTATAGAGTAATACCTGTGAGAATGACTTTTCATCAATAGTTGTTTTAATTGCATATTGCACATACTGTTGTTATCTGTGTCAAATTGAAACGAAGATAGACCCCAGAAATAGCTAACCGGATCACTAGAAACTGTTCAGCATCTGCCTTGCCTGAGTTTTATCAGAAAACATAGAGTTGTGTTCTGTTCAAACCACTGGACCTGATCTTAGAGACTATATGCAAACAACCTAGTGCTGTTAATCATGACAGTGTAGACATTTGAATAGAGCAAAATGGCCTTAAGCCAGTAGTTTCTATAAACTTCAGTGACTAGGTCATGAACAATGAAGGCTGAAGAGGTCAAAGAGAAGAAAAGGAGTTAAAGACCCCTAGAGTGAGGCTGAAGACCAGAAATGACCACCTAATCCTGATGCCAAAAGAAGACTCTGGAAGGCTCCGCCCAGACGCCACCTAGTCTCCGCCTAATCATTAATATGTATAATCAGATACTGTAATCTTATTACTATGCAAAATTGTATGATGTAATCATGTAGTGAAATGTATAAAATGGCTCATTTTGTACTGTTGATTCGAAGCTAGTTCACCAGCGTGAGCCAGCTAGCATTCCAGTGCTGCTTGAATAAATACCTTTGCTGCTAAAAGAACAAAACTCTCTTAGTAGTTCCTTTAATACCCAGGTTTTTCAGCATCATAATCACAAGGACCTCATATCACTCCTTGTGAGAATCCAGCTCAGTATGTAAGAAAGAGACTTCAACAACGAAACTGCCATATGTGATGATTTCTTCTAATGCCTTAACATTGTGTGAGGATATGATCCCTTCTGTGCCTGCCATCCCATCCTACTCCCTGAAGGTCCTTGATACCAGTGAAATAATAACAGAATGGCTAGAAGTTCACAATTTAACATATATAATCATAGATAAATGATTGATATTTTGCTGCTCTCTCCTTTACTACCCACTCTAAAATACTAAGGCTTATTAGAAGAGAATTTTAAAGGGTAAGCCGGGGGTGAGCAGGGGAGTATAAATGTCACAGACAGGCTCCAAGTTATTACCCCATGAGCAGTCACAAACATTTTCACTTGTGAACAATCACTGTATCCTCTTTTCTTTGCTTAGTCCTTCATCATAGGGGAAGGGAAATAATAGATCTAAATGTGATTTGACCCATTCTGTGAAAAGCAAGTGTCAACAACCTTACTGCAGAGATCATGGATCTCAAGCTTCCTGACTCAGGACAACTATAAACAGCACTGAGGAAAGGAAGGGAAGGAGGATGTGAAACTGAAACAACAAGGGTCTAGGAATAGAAAATGATTGCTGTCTAAAGTGCAAGTACCAGGAAGGTATGAATACTATATAAATGATAGTCATAGGAATTATAAATATGCTTTGAAAATGGACAAAAATCAGCTAAAAAGTGCTTAAACAGATCAAAAACACTTAATTCAGAGTTCTGTTGTATCTCTGAGAAATTTTGTAGCCACATCACTTGAATCATTACCCAGCTAAACCAGCAAATGCAACAAAGATAGAACTAGAGGATGGAATCCTGATCTGGCAGGAGGTAAACCCAGAAGATCACATAGAGATTTTTTTTCCATCTATATTTCTCCATGAGTCTACAGTATAACAATTTACGCCTTTAGATAGCCAAGTAAAACAAAACTTAATCGAGGTTAAATTGGCCTTCATCCTGGGTTTCAGAAACCCACAAATGAAAGATATTTGCCAAAGTGATGTAATACAAACTGCACTGTTTAACTTAGCTATTTAAGGGATTAATCTTTGATGTTAAACAGCTCTCATTACTCATTATTATTCTTTTATGAGGCTATGCTATTAATTGGAGTTCTTTGATCTATTCACTGGCTTATAGCAAATAGACTGATGAGATTTAAAATTTTCAAAATTGAAGCAGTTTTTGTTGCATCCCAGCAAAAGTCAATACTTCATGCAAGTAAAACTAGACATTTTAAATGGTATTTTCTTTTGTTCTCTAAAGGACAATGAGAATTGCCTATGAAGACTTTTATAGAACAGACCTTTTCAGTCTCATTTTCACACTAATGCATTTTCAATCCATTCAATTTTTAACACAGGAAAGAATAAACAATTAAGCAACACATTTAACATTTAAAAATACTCTTACACACCTGCCAGCAACTAAGTGCTTTAATTAAAAATCTGAGGGGAATATACAGAAACATAACCTTTTCCACACTCACAGCATGGCATGGAGAGAAAACTTTGTCATTATATTTGTTTACATCAGTTCTTAACAACCTTTAAGAATAGATGATTAAAGTGTAAAATAAGGCAATACTCTCATACTATTTGAGTTCCACCACTTTTAGTATTTAAGAAAAAGGGTTTATTGTATTGTATATTTACTAGGAACATAAAATGAGCTAGGAATGTTTCAGTAAAAAATCCAGCCAGTGCCATATGAAATTTGATAATACACAGAACATACTGAGCACTTACATCAGTAACGAGGACAGATTAGAAGATCATCTATCCCTTTGGTTCCATGTCTTGGAAGGTGCTTAAACAGTGAGATTGTACAGATTAGACAGTGCAGTAACAAAAAAGGAACTGACTTGAGGGCAATGAAAGAAAAAGGATGACAATGAAGAGGAAGAGGAAGAAAAGCATTATAAATGAAAGGGGCAGCGCAGATGAGGGAAACTGAGGTTAAGTATGATCTGCATGGTGTGAAACAATTGAATTAGAAGAGTCATAGAGACAGTTTATGAAAGGAAGGAAAGCCTTACAAATGGGATCTGCAAATTAAGCTATTGTGCCCAAACACACAAGTGAAAAAGAACTGAGGCAATCAATATTATCTTCTTCTTACTACAAAGGGAAAAGAGATATCATCTTTGTGTCCCTAGCAAGTCTACTGTTGGGAAGTTTATGAAGCCCCTAAGCTCTGCTTAGCTGTCTGCTGAGCTAGCAGCACTTTGAGTATTCTTTTGCCGTAAAAGGGATTCTTGATAAATAATTGTAGGCAACAATTTCTTCTGCTAGAGAAGTCTAGCTTGGAAGTGTAGCTTATTGCTTGGATAAGCTTCTTAGATACAGTGACATACTACAATTAAGTAGAGTCTGTGAAAAATGTAATGGAAGCTTGTTATGAGCAGTGTGCTACTTATCTTCTTTGCTTTGCAATACCTTTAGCAGCATGACTAAATGAGGTCTTTCACTCATGTAGCATGATATAAAGATTTTCTCAACATTGGTTTAGTCTGGCCACATTGCTCATACAGAGGAAAGCTGTGAACAAGTTATGTGAGTCACACCAAAAAAAGAGTGATAAGCTCTCTCACAGTGTCATTTAGCTACTGCTTCATACAGGAGATACAAAAAAAAATTAGAAGTATTTTTGAAGGGCTCTATTTCTTCTGCTTATTCTATGCTTTCATGAGAGAAACCAAGAGCCAAAAATTATCGTGATTCAGAGACCTCAAAAGGACAAAACTCCTTTATAAAAAAGCAATAGAATTCCTATAGGTAAGGATATCTATTCCAATATTCAATTGCTCATCCTGTATACCAAGCCATATGCTCCTCACTTCAAAGTTCCTAGTTCTGATTGGTGCCAAAATAGCAAGCTTGCAATTTCTACATGCCTAAACATGTATATCTCAGGCCACTCAAAGCTGTAAACAAAATTGCACAACATTAGAGGAAATGTAAAAAAGTTTTTCTAATCAGCTTTTGCAAACTAATTTTACAAGTTCAGATATCTCTTTCTTGTTCCTCTATTTTCTTATTACCTAATCATTCAAGTTAAGAGAAAGGATTTCAAAAGAGATGAGCCAGGCCAGTTCTGGTTAAAATATAAGGGAAAATAAAATGTCATCAATTACTCTTTGATAATTTTTCCTGTGAGAAGAGATGCAGGAATCTGCATAGAGGAGATGCAAAATACCAGGATGATTTCTGAATTTTTACGAGAGAATTACTTGGAACACTGAATATCTCAAAAGATGGAATTACTCATTTGTTTTCTGTATCTGTGACAGGAATATATCACCAGAAATGAAACTTAAAGGAATTCACAATTTTTCACATATTACTGGTTTTATGAAGAAGCTGTTGTCACAGAAACTGTTAGAAAAGTCTTGACTTTGCACTGAATAAGGAAAATTAAAATAAAAGGTAAAAGAGACAGAGAGAGGGAAAAAAGTGGAAGAAAGGGTCTGCTCATGGATAATATTTTTTTTGAGATTAACAAACTGAACCTACTAAAATAATGTCATCAGTTAATACACTGTTCCTTCTCAGTCTAAGAATATATAAAGCAGATATTAGAGGGCTAGTATGCTAGCTACCCCTCTCTGATAGAGACAGTTCTGAAATCTGCTTTATGCAGCAAATGTTTATTATTACATCCAAGAGTATTTCAAAGATGTGAAAGCATTTTCAAACTTCAAAACGGGAAAAAAAAGCTTAGTCTCAGGTTTTTCCAACTAATCTGAAAAATATCTGGATTTTCCCAATCAAAACAAAGAATTTTGTAGATTGCAATTAAACGGGGAAAATTCTTCCCCTCTATAATTCTTTGTTACCAATGCACAGACCTAAAAATTCTGGAGTGGGTGGGTATGAAGTCAAATAACAAAAAGGATTAAATCAGTACTTCAGAAAAAGTTCAATAGTTAAATAAAAAGAAAATCATCAGCACTGACACTATTGACTTTTTTTTTCAACAAAAATTCCCAAGAAATAGTAGTCAGAGCTTCCAGTGAATATGGAAAGTTGTTGATAATACTATACCAAGAACTGGTCTAGACCATGTGACTTGGTTTGCCAAAGCTCATTTCCCCAGACTTCTTCTGGCCAGCAACGCAGACTGAATTGAAGATTGCAGAGCTGTACAATGCATTTTATGCTCACACACTGCTGCTTCAGTTTAACTATAGCTATATGAAATCAATGCACTCACATAAAAATAGTTTTAAACAGAAAACCTGGTGTAGCATAACAATAAGTATGTTTCTTGTAGGTATCATGGGATGATTAACTACATCTGAAAAGAGAACCACTAAAGCAGTCTCTTTATGTCCTCTGTAGGGACAGAAATAGTGTTTATGTTCTATCATACTGCAAAAGTAGTTAAAATATCTGGACATATTTCACATTTGATAGTAGGAAAGAATCAGTCTGCTCCTACATTGTAATAGGTTCTGGCCATCTGTGCTACACTGTTCTGGAGCAAAAGGAAATGCAGGGAACACCACCATTAAAATTGAGTTACCATGGCATGCATGAGGCAGAAATGATCAATAAATACAATGATATATTCTAATTACTCCAAAAATCCTTGTCCTTTAGTACTCAGATTGTATACAGGCTACATAAGAAAGTACAATATAGCATATGGAAATACTAGAGGTGAGTAATTGTGGATGTAGAGAGAAAGTTTCCTTTCTCACTTCTGTTGCACTGCCAGTGTGATACTTGAGGAGTCACATAAACTACCGTGCAGGTGCACATGTCTGGAAAATCAGCTATAGTTCTGTTTCTAACACAGAATCATTCTGCTGGTCCTGTCACCTTCTCTGTTGTCCCATTTGTCTTTCCTTGTAATCTTTGAATTTGATCTTGTATCCAAGGAGTCCAACCTCACACAGCCTCAGTTTTCACATGCTACTCATCTAATACATTATAATGCATATATTTCTTCAACTCTCTTTCATGTAAGTGAAGATTCAGCTGGCTGCGAACTTGATATAGGTGTACTAAAATGGTGTAATTAAGGACAAGCATGCAGTTATTTTGTGATACTAATATGATATAACCAGACAGAATCTCATAGTATGATCACCAAAAAGGCAGACAAAGATGGTTGAAGTTTCAGGCAGGAGGCCTCCAAGTAGCAAAAGTTACCAGGCTAAGGAACTGCAAATAGGCAGGGCATCATCCTGAATACACAGGACAGGTAACCAGCAAGACAAAGTAAAATAAGGTGGGCAGCATCAGAAGCAGAGGAGAACCCTCTTCGTGGGAGCACATGAACAGCATAAGAACCTCAGGTTCTAGCAAGGAATGAAATCACAGAACATGATAAACCCACTTCTTGCATCAAAAACCTGTCAGGGCTGACTAATTGACATTTTCAACTAAGAACCCCTAGGGTTCATAGTTATCAGTACTAACTATACTGCAGCAGCTCTTTGGCTTTTTATACCCAGAGCTCTTTTAGAATATAACTGCTAAAGACTAACAGTTCTATATATGTAGTGATTATGTATCATGAAAAAGAATTGACCAGTAGCAAAAAGCATATTATTAATTAATTAATCTAGTGAAACATTAGTTTTAAAACCTGAAATTGTCCTGATTTGTCACTCTCTTAACATAATCAGAGTGATCTCTAGTTCTATGCATAGATAAAATATAGATTATTTTAAAGACAGAGGGACTATTTTGCTCTGAAGAAAAACACTCCTTACTTTCACATGTTAGCAGTTGAACAGAAAGCTGTAACCACGCAGATGATTTCACAGATTTTTCCTCCAGTTGCTGTGGCAGTGAAATGCACCCTGGACATCATGATTCAATATGCTGATGCGCAGGTTAGGAAATCATTGTGCAGGACTTTTTCTAAAGTAGCTGCACACTGCTGGCCTTTGCATCTTTCCTTCTCATTATCTTCACATTTTATATAAAGTATCAGCTGCATTTAAGTTCACTATCAATTATCTCTACTGAATTTAACTGAATTTCTTATTCTGGTACTTATTTTATTGTACTTCAATTTTTCCTCCCAGTGGAGAGAGGGTGTCAAAAAGTACCAATAAATGCAAACAACATGGACAATCTATTTGACTCCTCTGCTACTCAGACTATGCCTGGACTGTTTCTTTCTCACTTCTCAGTGAAAGTATTTACTTGGAAGAGAAAAAGACGAATGGACTTAAACTGCCCTTCAAAGCTTATGTATACTTTAATTGAGGAGGCTCCAGCAATACCAACAATGTGAACCTTTAGAAAGACACAAGCTGACAAGCAGCAGCTGCAAAGGTCTACCAAAGATCTCTCTCTGTGGAGATCCAGAACAGCAAGTGATGAGGGGCTTGGCAGAGGAAAAGACTCAGCAAGTTAAGAGGCCAAACTGCCAGTCTTTTTCCCATGTCTTCACATTACTTCATTTACAACTTGTTCAGTGTTAATGTAGCAGTGAGAAACAGTAATGGAGTGAGAAACAAAGACAAAATAATACATCTTAGAAATGAAAAATTGTACTCTATGCTGATGGATTCAGAAGTTTACAAATTATCATGTCATACATTTCTGCACATGAATTTTTTTAATCAGACCTGAAGTCTACTACTTTTAAATTACTATTATATTTTAAACTATTATTAAAATAAACCTAAAGCAATAATTGGCATTTAAAGGTATCACCATTCTTCAGAAACATAGTAGGTATTTCAACACCAAGAGAATTGATAAAAACACTCAAACTGTCACTAACAAAACTTCTTACACAACTTCCAAATGCACTGACCTCAATACATAGATTGTCCTTGTTATAGAAGAAGATCCTGGGATCAGTTGCTGTCTGGGATCACTTGTCCACAATGGCTACATGGATTTTTCTTGAGAACCCTTAAAAACTTGGCCAAACTACATCAAACATTTCCAGAAAGTTTTGAGATTTATTAAGTTAAACTGGCATAGTCAATGTATTATTTTCACTCCTAATTTCCTATCTGCATTTGTCTCAGAACTCTCTAAGAACAGGATTCCAAATGACAACCCAGGTAGTTCTTTGACCATCCTTCATAACAGGTATCCCAAAATTACTTTAGTTACACCCTTCCATGTTTCAAAACCAGTCTGCAAACACATAATTAATTGTGTCATTGTTCAGGTTACAGTTCCCAAGTGTGCAATAAGAACCTCCTAGTGCAAGGAAGAAAATATGGCCTCTATTGAGTTTCAGACACAAGGCAAGGAGAGTACAAAGATATTAATGGAAGAACATTGAAATGTCTCAGCAATGAGATTGTAACAGCTCAACCTGCACAGTGCAGAGGGGGAAAGTTTTTACTTGCTCACTCTTGCACTGTATATGAGTTCTGTCAGACATAGTTGCAATGTGGAGAGTCTCAAAAAAGCATAGTTGTTTTGTTCAGAGTACTGAAGCACTGCTTCAGCAGTGAATTAGAACTCTTGGCATTTCCAGTCTTTGTCTTCAAAGCAGTATCTGGGAACATAAGTTGTCCTTTTTTAGACACTACTAAGAAATTTTGCAGACGCTCTTAACACGTGTGGTGATGAAAAGTCTGTATTGGAGCAGTGAAAAACGGGAGGCTATTTTGTCTTCTTTATGGTTTTCTTTACCACTCAACTACTTTAGTTCTGTGGAAACATAGAGAACATTAAAAAAAAGTCCTTCTGTCCTTTAAGTAGTCAAAGTAGATTTCAAATGAGAGGAAAAGGTAACAAGTTAAGCTACAACATAGACTGAAAAAACTTTGTGGTTAAATCTGTGATATTTCACTAATTCTGAATATTACTATTGTGGCACATGTCTGTGTTTAGTCTCAAATACTAGTGTAAATGTAAGTGATAAAGCGCAAACCTCTCTTAAGTTTTCCTTCTGCAGGCAGCTCACTATTGCAGTCCCCCAAGCTCTGAAGCTGAGTTTTAAAAAATGCAACCAGATCTAATCACAACTTTAAATTTCTTATTTCTTTATATCAAATATATTTCACCATCTTTATCAAAAGACTCAGAGACCTTGGAGAAAGTTAAAAGCAAATCTCCAAAGATTTTTTAAAGGTCATTGTTAACTTCTTCTGTTTCTCAAAATCCATATCAGAATAAGAAATTTAATCAGCCATTAGAGTAAATCTGTCATGGATGCATAATGTACAACATTAGAATGCATGTGAATAACATAACCTCTAAGTTTACACATCTCTTACATTTCCACCAATCTTCTCTGTACCACCATCCACAGTTAAAGCAAAAAAGACAGTAATCCAGAAGCAAAAAACTGGGATCTACTATTGCCTTTATTGGTTTGTATCTCCATTCAGTCTCTGTGGACACCCTTTTATATGGGTCACAGTGATGTCCTTTTCTCTAGATCTGCACAATAACCAGTACAGCTGGGTCTCTGTGTCAGCGCCATGTCAAAAATATAACACTGTAAACCAGCTTTGTGTGTTTAGACTTTCAAAACTCACTGTCTTGTGAAGAGTTAATCTTTCCTATTATTTCTATATCAGGTGTCTTTTCCTCTTAGCACTAATGTGTAATGCATTGGCAATTCAAAAAGGTGGAAAATCAGGCTTCTTTCTGCAGACAACCTGCGTTGGATCCATTCATATCTGGAACTCCATCTGTTGTTATAGAAACACATTTCAATATTATGACTTTCTCTCTTGTCTAGCTGGCTGGTTTAATTGCAGCTACCACCAGGGTGTCAGAGGGCTGGAAAAAGGAAACAACATCCAAAAATTCTGGGTCACGTCAATCAAATCATCAGTAGCCTGGATATATTTACATATAAGTATGTAGATCTTTTCCTTATAGTGCCACTGACCTGTTAATTTCAATGCTTGTTTTAGTTACTGAAGGAAAGCTGTAGCAGATAGATGGGGGTGACAGTCTGGAAGGTGGTAAGATTTGTGGTCATTTTAATCTCTCAAGAACATACTTCACTCTTGCTGATAATGAAATTAAATGGGGGCACAGACTCCCCGACAAAATAGTAAAACACTCGTTGCTTGGGACTTGTGAAAGTAAGTTGAACAGGAAAATGCACTGTCAAGAATAAGCTACACTGGCAAGAATGATAGGCTACATGATTTAAGAGTTGCTAGCTATTTCTAACTTTTGTGGGAATCAGAAATCCCACAGAATTCCACGTATAAACAAGTTGTTTATTTTGGGGAAAGGGAAAAGAAAGAGACAGAGCAGAGTGAGGGGGAAACAGCAGTCTACAGAAAAAAATACTGAAGAACATATCTTCTCAATTTCCTTATGCAACTGACTCATCATATCACTGAAACTTTTACCTACTCTTAAATAGTGCAATATCAACTGGAGAAAGTAGATCCATTTTGTCAAATGCTATGCAGAACAAGTGCAACAGAACTCAGACAATTATTTCACAGTCTGAGTCCTATAAAAAATGGATGGGTACACATTGGAGAGACTAATGTACTCAAGAATGGAAAAGGGACTGGTCTAATACTTCATCTTGTCTGGTTCTGTGTGGCAATAACCAGTCATTTCTACAGTTCTTCAGAAATATTGTGTGATTTCTACTTCAATAGCTAAAATACACCAAGTCTATTCCCACAGCAAAATTAGTTGTCTCTGCAGGCAGGTCACTTGTGAGGTGATATTAACCAAAATGATCAAAGTTTGTACAAAATTCCTTCAATGCAGATGATTTCTTCTTGTATTTGTTCGTAGAATACAGCTCTGCAGTTTCAGTGGTTTCCTTAGCGAATTCCAGCTGGATTTCTTCTTTTATTGCTCAATACTCTCAACCCCATCATTTAGTCAGTTTCCTACTATTTTTCTTTTCAATTTACATATATCTAGTGCTAAATTACTCACATTTGGCATGGTGCATTTCAAAACTGTATCTCTGGCATCTTCTCCGGGCACATTTCTAAAGTATCTTTCTCACAGTATTGCAAAAGTTAAGCACATAGCAGAGTTAACCCATATTTTTACAGTTCTTTCCATACTAAAAATTCAACATGTATAAGATACTTTAGCAGGTGTGTGCAGAGGTTCAATAACACACGTTAAACGTGTCATTTCTCACACTCTGCCATGATTTTCACTAATTAAAATACCTCAACATGAGAAAGTAAATACTAATTCACTATCCACTTTCCTCTCTAAAGCACATAGAAATATTAACCCAAATAAAAAGCAGGGAGGATTTTGAAAACTTTTGTAAATCATTGCCATCACATTACTTTTATTTATAATTTTATTACCTTTATCAATGAGCAGAATAAGAGATAGGAATAATTGCTCTTGTATTAGTTTTATGTACTATGGTTATGCAATTTTAACTCTGTGTTTTTGCCATATTTTACTATTAACACTGATAATTCTGCAATAGTAACTTGTAGAGCTGGCCTTTTATTTCCACAAGGTTAGTTTGGTTTTAATAATTTACTTAATACCTTCTTTTGTAAATTCAAAAAGTAAAGCATTGTGAACTGTCACAGAACACTATATCCCTGATAAAGCATGGATTTTGTCAGGTAACTGTGGCATATGATGATGTTGTTTGTATGTACAAGGGCAATTAATCACAGTGTTGTATGTGTCTTGGATACTGGTCAGCAAAAGAAATTAATATCAGTGGCCCTGAAGTTCTTTGGTGTTCATGCTTAAAATTAGATTATTGCCTAACAAGCTTATGCTAAACATCTGCCTGTTTCCATTCAGAAATTTTTCTTCAGCAGAGAAAAAAGGATTCAGACATTTGCCCAGGCTCCAGCAGTCCAGGTGCAATAGCTATGGTAGCTATGGTCAGACTGCTTGATGTCCGAAATAAAGCACCTCTTACAGCAGATGGCAAAAGCAGTCTGCAGCCAAATCATCTGCTCTCTTTTCACAGGGAGCAAGACAGCATATTGCAGGATGGCAAGGAGGCAGAACAGATACAGGGCACCTCAAAGACAGCTGATTGCCACTGACACAAGGCCTATAGAGGATCCTATTCAAATGGACAAAATTTGAAAGCCAGTAACACTCAGGGTTAAGGAAGTAGGGAGAACTAGAGTGCCAGACTGCTTCATCTTTCTCTTCTCCAGCAACAGCTCAGAAACACAGCCCTCAAAATTATCTCTTCTTCTAGTCTTCAAAAACTCTTCCTACAGTCCTTGATGACCTCTAAAATAGGTAAAAACTAATCTTGTATGTGAAGGCAAAGAAAAAGAGGTATGCATTTTCATAGAGGACTAAACTTCAGTTTTAGAGATACATTCATGAAAGTAAAAGGAAACTCTTAGGTTTTGCTGATGTGTTCGGTTGGAGGTTTGTCCTTTTTTTAAGCAAACAAAAGGAATACATAGACACATGGGAAACACTTGAAAATGAAGATTTCATGGAGGAAATTCTTGAAAGAAGAAGGAAACTCATATGAAATACTTCTAAAGCCCTATACAATTCCAATCTGTTCCATTTTATCTTTCACTATATTTTGCTTAAGATACACAAACCATCAGGACCTCTAATTGGACTCCAAATTAGACTGATTCTACACATCAGGCAAAATCACTAAATGCCTATTTTCCTACCTAACTAAATCAAGTCATTCTAACTTGCCTTGTATGTGGAAACAGCTGCTGCTCATGACCTCAGTAATATCACGGTCTCCAAACAACCTGTAACAATCCACTCACAGAACCATAGGGCTCAAACAAATACAAACCCTTTCTGAACATTTTTTAAGATTTTATGATGGCAAAAATCAGTGCTGCAACTAGACTAGTGAGAAAATTGATGTGCTCTGTTATTAACATAGCAAAGCCTATATTTTGAAGTATGACTTGTCCATTGTCAAATTTTATATAGGCCAGTATGATTAAGATCAGCCAAATTTAAGCACAAACTAAAGGGCCAAAGGGGAGATTATTTCTTTGTTAATATTAATCAAGATATAAAATAATTATTCTGTCTGCTAAAACTTCATGCTAGAATAGTCTTTTTATATTTACTCTGGTGTTCCAACATGAAGTAATACTGCTTTCCCTCATATGACTCAGCATTCCTTTCCAGAGTAACAAATAACCAAAATTATTTCAGTCCCATGATGTACACTGCTCCACCATTGTACCACCATCTTTCTGAAAACAAAGATACTTAAACTTTTCTTTTCCCAGATTCCCATTTTCAAGGTAGTATCAATAATACATAAGCTTTATTATTTTTCACATCACCCAGGCATTCTCATTATGTGAGGCATGATTCCAATCAAAGAGATAACAACTACATAGAATGAAGTCCAATTAAATTGAATGCTGCAAGGTAGTCACTCAATATGAATCCCATTTAGCTAAACCTGTGAGTCCAAAGGAAAACATCTGCTCACAACCGGCTGAGTGGGCAAATGAGTTGTGCTATGTGGGTGTGTTTTTCTTTATGTATTGCATGTGTTACAGATATATCTGGCTGATAACATCTTCAGCATCCTTTTCAAGCAACAACAGATAATGGCATCATAAAAAGGAAACACATGGGGATTGTTCCCAGACATCATCTGGCAGCTACAATCTCCTATCACCGAGAAGAGTTGCTTAAGGTTATTAACAAGGTGGGTCCAATGTAATCTGACATGAGGTATAGTGGAAAAAACTGCTCAGATAATATAGAGCAGGTTCTATTATATCCATATAAATTGTTCAGAAAGGACATAACAAGAATTAAATTAACAAGAATGCTCAATCCCTCTGTAGGGACTAGAAGTCAAAAATTAAAAGATAGTGTGTAAAGCAGAGGAAGGATTGTTACTTCAGAAAATCTACTAGAAGCTTGATAGTAAAGATTGTGCACAATATGGGCTTAAAATGGCTGAACCTCAACAGCAAGAAATTTTCTATACTTGAAGAGGATTTTTGATCTCCAGAAGGAATAGGATATCACTTTGTTCCTGCAGGTCATCACATTATAGAGTTTTAAAATTAGAGGGTTTAAGAGTTATCAAACAACTAATCCAAACACAAACAGAAAATAAGATGTCTCTAATGCAATTACAAGACATCCTTTCTTTCCCATTCTCCTCTGTCTCCTTGGAGAAGCAATTTTTTTATTATTTGTTTTATGTTCCTCTTGAGATGTCACTTTGTTGCACTATATATCTGGGAGTCCTCTAAAATGTATTTATGACAATGAGTGTAATAGCTTTGGAAAAGTATTAAAATCTTGGTCTCATTAAAGCCAGTGTGACTTCTGCCTCTTCAGAGGAGGAGCCAGGATTTCAGTATATAGTAAGCCATGATAGCATGGAGCATTTTCTGCAAAGGACTTTGTAGAAAATATTTTCAAATGATAAATCATACACATAAACTGGTTTGTATACTGACTTTATACAGTGTAACATGAAGAACAACAGGAGAGACTGTCTACAACCTTCCAGATCCATTAGGAACACAGGAATCATTTCAGTTTTGATAATCCTTGAACTTCTACAAACCCCCTCCACCACAGCCAGGTACTGCCTTTCTCACTAGTAGATCCTTGTAGTAGTAGACTCCACCTGAACTCTTGCTCACATTAAGAAATAGAGTGCATCTAGTACCTAGGTGTTAGAGTTTCAAAGCCTAAGTGGGGAATTCCTTCCAAAACGTTTGGAGCCAATGCCTTGGTGTGGTGGGGATGGTTAACAGAGGATACAAAGGATGCACATATCTTGATTTTATCTGCCTTAAGCACAGCCTTTGTTCTGATCTCCACAGTCTGGGAGGGGAAAAAACTGTTTTTTCTAGGTTTCCTTCTCGAGGCAGGAGGTCAGTCTCTCTGTGGAGGGAGGAGGAGGGAGCACAGGCACTGGGATCCCAGCATCACTGGATACTGGATTTGTGTTCCTTTTTTCCCTTCTCCAACCTGACTGTTTTCATCCGTGAGTGATCATAACCACTACAAAGCTTGCCATGAGGAAAAGAGGTGGGAGAAAGCTCTGGTTTTCCTTCCCTTGCGGAGACAGGATTGTTGCTGTTTTGATCTCCATTTTTCTCACAGGAACCAACCTGGGACCTGCATGCCATTCCCCTGAGAGAGAGGCCNCTAGGTATAGACATTGAAGGAAGCAAAAAGATCACTGCTCCTCTGTTCTATATTTCTAAAAGAGCTGGCCTCAATAGTTCCCTTTTTCCCTCTGAAACTGTTTTAGTGACAGTAAAGACCAGTTTATATTCTATCCCATACACCTTTTTCTAAAACATGCAAATTTGAAGAATGGAAGCTGACTGTTATGTTATCATTAAAATATCTCAGCCTAAAAACAGTCTATAGAATGCAATAAAAGACTGCAACTTTTGCCTTAATTGCAAAATTAAAACAAGTTCTATTTGCAGAAAATATTCCTAGTTATAAATATGTTCTGATAAAACTGTCTACTGTACAATGGTAATTTTAATACCTAGCCTACTGTATCCCAAGTTGTTTTAAATGTACAACAAAAACAAAGGGATTCATCAAAAAGGAACCATGCAGAGTTGTACACCAAATATCCAAGCTTTCTGTGTTTGAATTTAAAACAACATTATCCAATTTATCACAATCTTGTAAATTATCCAACACACAGAGGAGTTTGATACAAAAGGCTATATAAATATTTATTTGACCTATAAATAGTTGTGCTGCCCCCACAGAGATGACACTTTGCATTTCAGAAGAGTGGATCAATATCATAAATACACAACGACAAAGGGAAGAAGCCAAGAACTGAAACTTGAAGGACTCCAATAGGTAAAGAAATGTTATTTGAACACAATTTTCTGTAAATGCTTGTAAGATGATGCCTATGAAAATTTTTTCTTGGATTTCTTCCCATCTTCCTTTTATTTACCACTAAATAAATTTCACATAGTTTGCACAACTTCCATTGTTTTTTCATTAGACATGAAGGATAGACACTCCACTTCCACCTTTTGTCTTTTGATGAAGTAAAGACTGAAAGTTCAAAATACACAAGTACTTCTACTCTCCATTGGCTTCTCAGTCATTTAGAAGCCAAATCATCTTCAAATTATCTTTATTTATCTTCAAAGTTCTGAAGCAACTAGGCATTAAAGAATTCTTAGTGTGTTAAAGAATTCTTACTTTTTACCTTTAGTATTATGGGCATCTATTGTCGTTTCAAAAACAAATGCCAGCCTCCACATCAAAGTCTTTCTCTCAGATATGCTTTTGATTTTTAGCAACAGAGCATTCTCAACAGGAGCATCTATATCCAGGAAATCACTCCTGCAACCGAGCAGGTGGGACCTAACACTAACCTACTTGTGCTCATGTTTACAGAAATATCATATTCTAAAACTGAGACAAAAAAAATATAACTTGATGGGCAAAAGAGAGAGGGAAAATAAATATTCAATAGAACTACTGCCAAGCATAAGCACACACATGAGGGTAATAACTTATAAGATCAGGCTCTGGAACCAGATACCATGGCCAGTCTATTGCAATATATCTTTATGATAATCTTTGCAGCTGAGATTTTTAAACTATTCCAGAAAAAAATTACCTCATACTTTCATGACTTTCAGGGAGTATGCAGTGCAGAAGGTTTCATCACAATAAAAAAATACAAATGGAAACCTTAATTTCTCTTAGCTACATAACTTTAAAAAAATTCAGCTAAATACTTGCACATTTTTACAAGGTAAGCAACCATCAGGAGGTATATTGATCCTTTTGGTCCCTGTTTAAATCCTCTTCAGGGATATCTGGCTGCCAAAAGCATAAAAGCTATGTCAGTCTCGAGTTGAAATCTAAGTGCAGTGGTCTCTTTGAAAGCATTCCTTTGTTAAAACTTTTCCAATCAAGACTTCCCTTCCAGCTTCCTGGGGACAGAGAACAACTTCTCAAATACTGAGTCTCCAGTGTGGCTTATTAGTCCTGTAATAATTAATTATTTATTCCACAGTGCTTTACTATTTACAGTTATTTCACAATTCCTCAATTGTAACGTGAGGTGATAAGTTTTGAATATTGATATTTTTGAATCTTCATCACCCTTCATTCACCCTTAATGGATATCTTTAGATATAAAGTATTTCTGCTTGTGAAGGAAACAGGAAACAGGATTCCCCTAATGCAATTACACATACTCCTAGAACGTACTGAACTTCTTAAATTATTATGATTATAGCAATAAAATATTGTAATCCTCAGAGAGCTGAGCACTCAAGCACATGAAACCACAAATGCTAAAATTTGCTGAAGTACTAAATGACAGAAGTGCTAGACTGTTCAAGTTTCCAAAAACCTCCTAGGACTTAAACAGAGACCCATGTTCCATAAAGATACAAGCGTTCACAACACAATTACACATGCTCAGCCCTACTCGTGATCTTACTTTGATTCAATACGCTGACATGTCAAATATATATTCTGAAAGCACATTCGCTCATTCTTCCAAGTACACACCCTGCAACAGGGTGTGTGTGTGTGAAATACCAACTACAGATCTCTTTTGATTCCACTTCAGGAATAGAAAGAAAGGCTACACTTGATACGTCTTCAAAAGTGACTTTAGAAAGGCATAATCTAATTATTGCAATCGCAGTCTAGTCAAGGACCATAGAATGATTAGACATATTCTTTCAAAATGTGCCATGAAATATTCAATGGCCAAAAGTTACCATCAACACAGTTTTATGACTCAGCTAAAAGGCAGAAAGCACCCTGCAAGTCTAAGCTAGAACACTTGACTCAGTATACCTAACTGAGAAGTATATTATCCTCTGCGTCACAAAATAACTAACCCTTTGCATCTTTCCTTTCATTTAGGGCCTCCCATACAGTATTAGCATTTCAAATTTCAAAGTAAGGACCCAAAATGTTTAAAATGGCCTCAACTACTTGTAGAATTTCACTTTAAAAGGGTTGGAGAAAGACACACCTAAAACTATCAGAGTATATGAGTGTAGACCATACTTCCACTTTTAACCTTCGCATAGTTCCCAACAAGCACAGAAAAATTTGCAAGTTTACATCTTTACATAAAGATTTTCTGGGAAAAAAACCCATTAAATGTTAAATCTACTGAGTTACAAGATTACTATTCCCTTCACTTTCTGGTACACAGAAAAAAGCAATTTTTTTCACAAGTATATTTAAAATTCAGTTTGTTATTTTTTATTTAGCAATATTAGAAAATAGGAACTTCCACCTTTAATCAGGGTCATCATAGAGAGGCAACATAATCATAAACTTTTAAATTGTTTCCATCCTCAATACTGAAGATGTATTATTACATATTTAAACAAATACACAGAGTAAAACATACAGACAACAAAAATAATTTTGATCAAGTAGAAATGGGTATTCCACAGCATTTGAAGACTTACAGCACCACTATCATTAAAATGGAATCCATATATATTGTCACTATTATCTGTTTAATACTGTTTAAATTTTCGTGCGCCACAGTTGCATAATGTGCTCAGTAGAACAATTTACCATCAATATCAGACCACAAGCTATCTCAGAAGAGATTGCTTCTTATATTGGTTAATTGCAGTTATTTCTAGTAGTTTACTGGAAATTTCAGTTTCTAAGAGCAATTACAAAGAAGTGCTCAATCATAATATTCATTCCATTGGGTGAAGTGTTTCCTTACCAAGGCAGTGTGTAACCTTGAAGCAATGAAGTAAGAACCAAATGATTAAGCATGTTTGGTTTCCTAGCTAGGGGTCCAGTGCTCACTCCCTTCATACTCCCTTTGTGTCTTTATTTGATGTTACTGCATCCGGTCCAGGACATACAAACATAATTATCTTTACCTTCTCTTCTAGTGCTGTCGAGGACAAATCTGCTGAGAGACACTGAACTGTTCCCTGGCCATCATACCAGAGGATCCTTTACAAAGAGGCACCCAAAATGCCACAACTATAAAAAAAGAAATTCCTGCAGTGCACAATGAGGCATGGGAGGTATGTATTTATCTCCACTTTATAATATTGACACAGAACTACATTTTCAAGGAAATAAGACAGAAATGAGAAGGTGAATCTTGTGGGGTTTCTTTCAGTTGCAGGGGAGATGAGATCCACACCTTATACAATGTATATGAGCCAACTACACTAGTGAAATTATGTCCTGACAGAATTCTTACTTAGCTTTTTCTGTAAATTCATCTTTTGGAACTGTACTACAACAATTTCAGGTTTATATTTATTTATTTTAAAATTGGGTTTTCTCCTACTTCTCAGGATTTCCAAGACATCTAATAATAAATAAATAAATTAATTAATTAAATAAACACAAAGAAAACATTATTTTTTAGGTTTATGAATTCTAAATCAATCCCACTGTTTTAGGCACACAACTCCACTCATGTTTTTTGTTAGTATTTGGAATGAGTATTTGTGACTCATCTCTTCCATAGCATTGGTAGCTTTTGACTGGGGTAAAGCACTGTTATTGAAACAGGAGGCAAAGAGAAATTTAAAAAAATAAATAAGTACACACTCTTACACAGACAGCCAGAACACGCCAAAATTTGCTTTCAGTTTATTTAGGAATTGGGTCTCAATTACTCCCAGTGCCTAATTGAACTAGAAAACTTATTTTGTAAATAGTGTTGCCTTAAGGAAGGGGTAAAAAACCTTTCCAAGACAACTTTATATGGGTAAAGCAGAGAAGAGTTCTTTTACTTATAGGGTTTTGGGGTACAGAATATAAAGGAGTATAAAAGAGTATATAAAGTATAAAAAATATTAAAGAGTACAATGCGTGTTGATAAGTAACAGATAGAAAAGACCAGTGCTAGGATGAACTCATGGCCTCAGGAACACCATGTGAGCGCTTTTCCAAGCACCACCGCTTCAAAACATGCAGAGTAAATTAATCCGAAAGGCGTCCCTTTCATTTAATTCCCGGCTGTTTCCAGCCAAACCCCCTGAGCCACTCTGCTATGCCTTACCAAAGCAAACAAGGGACAACCCATCTCTCCCAGGTGAAAAAGCCTTTCACTTAACAGGTTGGGAACATGACTCTTGCAACATCTGGGCCCAAGTCAGCTCACCTCCCAACCCACAATAAACCAGGGAGAAACTCCCTTTTGCAGCTGCATCCCTGCAGCCAAGCTACCCCAGCTCCTGCTGGTACCCAGTTCCCATTACCTGTCTCATCTTCCTTCAAGCAGGACTTCAGAATCCCGAGGTCCAGTCCGGGAGACCAAGGGAGGGGAAACATCTTCTCCCCCCACCTCAGGAGAGCAAGAGAGGGAAACCCCCGCCTTTGCAAGCAGAGCTCCTCTGAGCTCTTTCCCCCCCCCACTTTTCGGGAGGGGAACACTGGGCACCACACCAGGCTGAGCAGCAGAGTGTGTGTGTGTGTGAGAGTGACAAAAATGCCAATAAAGTGTAGGAGAGTTGGAGAAAGCAGGGAAAAGCACCCATTTACGTGGCAGCATGCTAATTTTGTAACTATACTCAATTATCATATCTAAAGGTCCCATCCAATCTAAGATTTGTCCATGCCCAGAACTTCCCTTGGTTCCACCTCATGGCATGCCTCTCCTAGAACTGAGTTGAAGGTCTTAAGACCCCTTTGCCTTATTGGAGCTTCTCCAAGGTTGCTGGGCTTTGTTAGTTGTTCTGACTAACATGGTATCTAGTTGCCTTAGCTCTGGTACATGTTTTCCTTGTGCAGTGTTCCAGCTATTATCTGACACTTAAGACAGCTAACACAGGGTTAGAGGTTGTTAGCTATGCTATATGTGAGAAGTATACCTAGAAGTATAAAAATCTACAAATTCATGAAAAACCTACGGCAACAACAGTACCACCTGTGCTTAGCTAAATGTTAACTAATTTCTTCGCTAACTCATTTCTGCCTCCTTTCCATTTATGACTCAATGTTATTGGGAAGAAAAGAATTCGCATGATATTTTATGTTGAATGATTCTCTAAACAGAACATTTAAGACCACCAGGAATGCCTTGACTATTCAGATCAATGGTTCCGAATTTAGAACCCTGCCTCCCACCGCAGCAGTAGAAGTTGCTATTCAAGAAAAGCACAAGCATCTGGCTATTACCTACAGTCCATTTCCCTCATACTCCAACAACATCTCAGGTCACCATGTTGTGGGTGTTAGAGGACTGCCCCTAACCCATTTCTTCAGAATCTCTTTATGGAGCTTCTGTTCACTACTTTACCTTGCCCCTTTTTGTCCTAGATGGCATTCATCTTTCTAGTCATTCTCTCCTAGTTTAAGAGCATGATTCTACTTACAGTATAACGTGATCTAGTGAACAGCACTATATAATCCACTTTTTGCACCACCTTGAAGATTTTGTAAATCTTAATCATATACTTTCTTAATCTTCTCATATTAAACTGAAGTTCTAACATTTTTAGTCACTGCCCATAAAGCAACTTCCCTCTCTCTCTCTTTAATCATTTCAGCTGCTTTTGTTTGCTCCTTCTCCACTCATTCCTCCTTGAGACAAAGATATCAGAACTTATTGACATATTGCAACAGTGGGCTTACCAAGGCTCAATACAACATCCCTGCTTAAAGGAACAAGTAAAAAGCCAGATTTCTTCATCATGAACTCTCTTGGTTCTGTGTATTTATACCACAAAACTTTTTGCCCCTAAAGCACAGTGTAGTCAGGATTCACACAAACTTAAGATTGATCAAGACCAATGCTATGGAAGACAAAAATAAAACATTTTGCCCTTAAGAAAGAACAGTGACTTCTAATTATAACTTCTTTCAGTGATCCTAGCAGGCTAACAACAACTGAGCAGCACGAGCTAAGCTGTGTGAATTAATAAATTACGTGACAAGAACTTTATTTCACTTAACAGGGAGCATTCATTTCCCCTTGATCAAATCAGGTCCTTTACCCAAATTCAGCAACTAAAAGCAGATCCCTAAGGAAACAATTAACACTGCCTCCTTCTGGCACTTAAGAAGGTGTTTTTGTTTACATATTGCCCCAGTCTGCAAGATAACACCCTATGCAATAATGATAAACAGTGAGAATGGATTATTGGTTTGGAGTATTTGTTTTGCATTCAATTCCTTGGCACTTCAGGAAATTCAGTACTCTGGAAATTATATTTGGCTCAGGACTTTTTTATTTTAATTTTATGAATCATACTTCAGCTTCGTGTTCGCTCTGACTCATTGTTTAAATTCTACAACCAAAGAACTGTGAGAATAGTTATTGTCTCTAAATTCCCCTAACATTTTTATGTCAGCTCCAGTCAGCTGGCTTATTTTTTAATCCCTTCAAGAACAGATTTAAGACTTTTCTTTTTGCATCAAGATAATACAAGGAGATAAAAAAATACACACCTTCATCCTCTGATTTTTCACATTTCAGGAATAATAAAATACAGTAATTCTTTTCTGATTTTTATCACTTACAGATTCACAGTATAATATTCCTTACGGCTTGCTGCAAAGGGCTTCATCTTATACAAGAAAATAGTAATTGCAGTTTTTCTGCAGGTTATTCAGGTGCGTAATTTCCAGCAAATGTTGCACTGAGTTGTATTTAAATGGGTTCAAAATGGGTGTTTTACTTCTGTCAAGTAGTGATTTACTAGTAGGCTGTCCATGAGATTCTGATCTAGTAGCAATTAAATATAACATTAGTTGCCATTTACTTTTTTAGGAGCAAATACAAAGGAATACAATTACTAAAAATATATATCTTTATATTTTTTCAAATGCTAAATATTTAATATATTTATAATTAAGTTTTCTTTATCTATTGGAATCTGAAGAGGATAGTACTGGAGAAGGGAGCACTTTGTTTATATTTTTCATCTGCAAAACTTTGAAGGGCCTAATTCACTAGTCACTGGATTCAATTCCTAGTCTGCATCAGTCAAATAGTACTAAATAGCTGTACTTCTGAAGCAATTTCTGTTCATGTCAGCTTTGCAGGCTACAGGATTCAAAATCAGTGAAGGATGGTCTGGCCTCCCAGCAACTTCTGGAAGTCAGACTTTCCTGACACTAGACAACCTCCTGATTTTTAATCAACAGAAATTTTCTGGTGGGGATCTCCAGCCACAATCTAGCAGAACATTTCCATACCACAGTACAACACCTGTCAAAGAAACATGTTCCTATTAAATACAAGATTTCCCATCCCATATTCTGAATAGAATACATTTAGTAAGCTTCCTAGAGTATACAATATTGAAGTTGAAAAGGTCTTGTGTGTTTTGCCTTGAAGACACTTCCTAGTGCTATTGTTTTCTGGTCAAATAGTATTAAGAGCAGATCTTTCCATGCAGTAAAAGAAGAAGAAAAGATGATAAAATTACCAAATGTTGCCTGAATATTTAATTCTGATTGTAATTACCAGTTAAAATTCAGAGAGATGCAGTTCTTATTTCCCTTTTACATTGAACGATTGTAACTTCAAAAGAGTTTTTTAAATATCTTGTCTTGGAAGTTAAACTCAACATAACTATACTTAGCATGTGGCTCTTTGTCACTAAGCTATTGCTTACCCATTATAGCACTCATCTTCATGATGAATCACAATTGGCCAAAACAGTAATATAAATGCAATGTATGTTCTACCCTCCCTCTTTATGATTAATTCTACTAGTAGTACAAATTTGCATGAATGAATGTCAGTGTGTTTTCTGCCCTGAACATTTCCTGCTGTCTTCAATTCAGCCCTGCTGACATTTATTACAAATAATAGCTAAATATTCTTGATTTAATGGCTGTGGTGGCCCCACGTCTGAAGGTGATGTCTGTAATAAAAGCAGACAAGACAAGCTTATAAAAAATACTAATCAGATTGTGTTTTCACACATAATGGAAAGGTCTCACAGACATACCAGCAAAACGGGATGACAGCTTTTAAAATGCAGCTGCTCAAAGTCAAGAGTTCAAGAACATATCACCTGCATTATTTTTTTTTGTCCCTCTCCATTCTTTTACCACCTCTCTAAAGCACCTGTGACAACAGTAAGATCACAGCCAAAAGGGTCAAAGTTTCAGTTTTAGACAAATAACAATGATTACAATAAATCACAGTGTAGTCACATCTACTGTCATTGCTAATTCTTCTACCAGAAAAGCATGAGGAATTAGAGGGAATTGTAACCATTGAGTCAGACCCACATCTTCAGAGTCACATTTACCTTGGGTTAATATAAATCATGTTAAAAACCTCAATTTTCTCCCACCATGTCCCCCGAATTCAAAAACATTCTAGTCTTTAGACTTTCTAGCAAAAGAAATATGTTGCCCGCCAGAAGTACAAAGCAGATGAGAAAACAATAGCTGGATAAGTTTTGCAAGATGTACACATATACATCATTGAAAGGCTGAAGAAAACATAGAGAGAAGGATACAGGTCTACTGCTGAGGGCAGTCAAAGAATTTTCCCCTTGACCTGTGAATGAACAGCTACAATACACCAGGGGTGACAAAGGTTAACAGGGTCTCTTGGAGTTTTAATCCAGCAGTGATACCACCTTCTCCAGAATATTCTATAAAGGATTCTACAGAATCCACATTAAAATCAGAAAGGCCACTGCAGGGGAAAAAAAACCAAACATGCTAATTATGCTGTTTAGAGGAGCCTCATAGCACTGTATCCTCTGCTCTCCCCCACTATCACCACCATGAACATGGTTTGAGGAGCAGTTTTCTTCATCACTGTCCCAAGGACTGGAGGTGAGGCTGACTCAGATGCTCATTCTTACCTGTCTTGGAGACAAAAGTAATGCTTGCAGCTTCCCAATCTGCATGAGCCTCTCCCTAATGCCATGACCTTCCAAAGGTGATCAAGACTGACCTTGCAATGACATCACATGCTTCCCTCGGTACTTCTGGGTGCAAACAATCAGACTTTGTGGACTTGTACATGCCTGGCTCCTCTAAGTGCTCCCAAACCTGTTCTGCTCCACTGCGAGGAAGTCTCCAGTGCTCCAGACTCTCCCTTTGGTCTCAGGGGCCTGGGGTTCCAGAATGCTGATCTTGCCTGTAAGGAAGGAGACAGAGAAGGCATTTAGTACCTCATCTTTTCTCTGTGCTGTTTGTTTGCCCCACTTAAAGTGGTCCCTTGCTGCTGCCTTTGCTTGACTGTCTACTTGTCAGGATGGAAATTTCTTGACCTTGGAGAAGGTGATCCTTCATAATCAACCAGCTCTTCCAGACTCTCATCCTCTCCAGAGTTGTATCCTATGGGATTCTCTCAAGCAGATCCCTGAAGAGGCCAACGTCTGCTCTCCTATGGATTGTATTTTTGGCCTGCTGCCCACCTGTAGGACGACAAACCCACAACCTTATAGTCAGTGAAGACAAGGCTGTCTCTGACTTTCACATCCATGGCTAATCACAGAAAAAATTTTTTTTTCAGAAACCATAGCCAGGTTATTGTCTTGTCATGGTTTGGTTATGCATAATAAAATATTTATCACCACTTATCAGTAACCAACAGCACCTACAAGAAAGTGTAACTTAACAGCAAATTTACAAAAGAACTAAAGGATTGTGTTTAAATGCTCCTTTTTTCCCTTTTATTTTACAATGAGGACATTTAAGAAGAGAGATTCCATCTAATTCTATAAGCATAAATAACAGGAATCTATGAATATTTTAAATATTTTCAAACAACTACCATACCTAAGTATCAAACATGTACAACATCTAGTATTACCTAACAGTTATTTCTCCATTGTTTATGTGAAAATAGTGTAGTGTATCTTGTTTTTCTCTTCCTTTACCAGCTTGAAAATTCACAGCAATGTTTACTATGTTCTTAATTCATTTACCATCTGAACCAGGAAAGACTTGTGCACCACTAATTCCTCTCATAGATAAGAACTCCTAGGAGCAAGCCTTGTTTTATCTATATTTATCTCCTGTTTACAGCAAGTCTGTTTTGTCCTTTCTGACAGGCACCAAATAAGGAATGTCCACATCAGATATTTTAATTACTTGAAATCCTTTTCTTATTGAACACAGGCAGAAAAACAGCTCTTGTGTTAACCTTTCAAAATGTCAACTTAATTTATGAATACAGTGATTTTTTTTTCTTAGCTCTGTTGCTACAGATGATATTGTGTTATATTATTGTTACCAAAAGTGTGTTTTAATTGCATACCAAAAATGTGCTTAAGAATCTCCGTAATTCATGAGAAGCAGTGCTTGACTGCTTATAGACAGTCTAAGCAGATCAGGGCATAAGCTTATAGATTTTGTTGGGGCAATGCATATTGTGTTTGTTCAGATTTTAAAGCCAGCCCCCCTCATTCAGATTCTACACTGGCCTTACATTTTTATGTAGCAGAGGCCTGAACAAAAGACAGTGGCTGCATATAAAAACATTCCTGCTGAGTGGCATTTAGACAGAATACAAGCACCTCACATGGCTAACACAAAGTTTAACAAAAATCCTCCTTCAGATCAGGAAGATACTAGCAGTGTTCCACCACGTCTGCAAATTGTTTCACATCATTCCTACTTCATCAGAAAAGAGTGACCTGTGCCTCACTGAGCATGCAGTAGTTTGACACTACATAATTAGATTAGGTAGCATACTAAAGCAGCAGCAGTGGTTGTGAATTGTTATGTACCTGTTCTCAGAATTGTTAATGGCTCACAGGCAGTGGCCACCAACAAGAAGCTTTGGAACACACGTTCCTTGACACAAGGTGCATCCAACCTTTCTCTCGGCATTTCCTAAAAGAGGATCCTGGTGGACTGGTGATGAGGTTCTGAAACATTTCTACAGAAAGGGGTGCCATTGATGTGTTTGCTCAGAGCAAAACAAAATGTCTGTCACAGGAAAAAAAAATTAGATACCGGATGAACTGAGGGGTTTTATTGCTTAAGCAACATGCCTTCTCCAGATTATAAATCAGGTTCGAATCAAAGGATAGAAACGTTACTTTCTGGCTACTGGCCCAATGACCTATTCTGAACATCATTTTTCCTCCTTGGAGTTTCATCAGCAAAAGGAGAACACATTAAATTTGTTCTCCATGGAATTTCCATGCTAAATAATCAAACCTACAATAACTTGGATGACCAGGGGTATTATTCATGTTCTTAAGGCTTTGTGGAATTAAGGCTTAAGTCCACAGCACTTCAAGGTTATATAAGGTCCTTCACTAATTTCATTAGCACTTTAATGAAGCAATATTTTTTTATTCTTTTTTTTCTTATTTTTTGCAGAGCATTTCTGCAACAACTCTGCACTTTAGTTCTGAAAGAAATGCCTCAACAGAAGTCTCCATAAAGTAAAAGTCAAATAAAAAACACTGAATTATTTAGCAAAATCCGTGGGGGGGGCAATCAAAATCAAAAAATGCCACCGTTTTCTTTAATGAAAAATATTGACATTGCTATTTAAACTAAACACAAGTGCACATTAGGAACATTTTCTATTTATTCTTGGACTAGAAATTAAATGTCTACATCCTTTCTCATAACATTGCCAAAGGCAAATCAGTTACCAACAAACAAAACATTGTGACTTGTTCTCAAGTAGCTTACCATCACATCTATTGTTACATTTGATATACCATAATGTCCGTGTGTTCATTAAATCCACATTTCACAATATGGCACATATGTTACTTCTCTCCAAAAGCCTGCAAGCCAGGTGGGAAAAGTCAATAGCTTTGGTCACATTGAGCATTCCTACCACAACACAGAATCCCAGCTTTGTGCTTTACATTGTCTGCCTATTATGCAGAAAATCAAATTGCCAATATGTCCTTTTGCTTAAAGCTATAAACACATAGCAGATCACAGTAAACAATAGCTCTGCTGCATATGTAGCAGATGTCCACAGTTGTCTTCTTAAGATTTTTATTTTGAAAGGCCATTCAAACAAAAATACTTATGTATATGAATAGTTTTCATCGTTTTCCAAGGCCTGTAAACATATGCCCCTCCTGAGGAAGAAAGACTTTTTTCCATTGTGCTGGCTGTGTCTAGAAGTGCAACTCTGACATATTTCAGACAATTTATCTAAAAAATTATGAAAATAGTGGGAAGAAGGACACTTCTTACAACTCATTAACTCAATTTAAGTATCAAAGTATATAAAATTTGCAGTACAGATTACAGTTCAAAATTTCTGTGAATATCTCTGCCAGACCAGGTCCAGAAGGACTGGTACCACTGAACTTAACTGAAACAACAACCTGCAATATATCTGAAGGTGGCAAACTTGAGCATATAGGAAAGCGTTGGAAATAACCTAATAGGTATAACTAGAGAGCATCAGATGTCAAGCGTTTGATTACAAAAAAAATATTTCCTAGCAGAATCCCGATAGCCTAAGGAAGAGATAATCTCCATGAGTTCTTCTTTTCAAAGCTTACCAATCTACATGTTTGAAAGTAATATAAGGTAAAGCTTTTATTATTTTTATTGTTAAGAGTGACAATTTGAACAGAAAAAATGTCACAGCAAGAACTGACTCTCCATCACTATTCATACTTTTGAAATCCACTGCAGACGAATACATTGAAGGTTATTTTAAAACCAGTGGATAGAGAGAAGATGAATTAGAGCTGCTGACATTTAAAATATATGTCCCAGAAGTAAAACTTGTGTGTTTTTTCAGTAAAGCAACATCAGATGTGCAGTGTGTTCAGACTTTACACAACACAAAACTTCCTGAGAGCGCAAAAATGTGTGATCAGATAAAAACATGTAATTTTTGAGAGTTTATTCTACTTCAAATGCATTTAACACTGAAACCACACATGCACACCACACTTACAGGTCCATCAGTACATTATTGGTGTCTGTCTAATAGAGTAAAAGCCATCATTCTCAGGAAGGAATATCTTCAGCCTTGATCTACAATTGTTAACACCAGTAGTAATGGCATTTACTTAAGTGTTTCTTATTCACATTAAACTTTACTAGTACAAAGACTGGTGTTTCTTTTTGATGTCAGTGCCATGTCAGCCATGGAGCAATAACTATGCACCAGCCAATAGCTGCGTAACACAATTTTCTTGCCAGCAAAACTAGTAAAAATGTGAATGTGTGAGGAGTTCAACTTTAATAGCATAACTGGAATTAAGAAAATATAAATCACACATTTTCTGTACCTTCTTATTAATACAGAAATGGCTAGCACTTCACAATAAACCGCACTATAAATAATTCGAAATATCCTTGGACAAATCCTTCGATACTGCCAGCAGCTGCTGAAAGCCACTCAAAACAGCCATGAAATAAGAAGCAAGATTCCCAGAAATCCTGAATATAAGGTCTCTTAGTTAGGGCCATTGCTGTCTTACAATTCTGTAAAACATTTTGATGCAAAGGTCTGTTAACAGAAATATTGCTATAAAACTAGGTGGAGGTTCTCTCAGCTAAAACAATTCCATTCCATTTCTCTGGAATTTTAACAGCCAAATAAGAAACATACTCACAGAAAACACTGCCAAGAAAACAAAATATGTACCCCCACCAATCAGCTGCTTTTTAGATGATGGACAGAATATAATGTTTAACAAATGCAAAGTTCCCAGTTCAGTGTTTCAAGATAATTGTAGAAGATAAGGCTTCCTTTGAAGTTGGTAGCAGAATGCTTATTTCTACACCAAAATAAATAAATAAATCCATCTGTGTGTTTCCAAAGTAATTAAAGAGCAAGCATGTAAACATGCAACAGAAGTGTTTATCCCTTCCGGGTGAAGAGAAGAATTTTTTGTTTTTAAATTATTTCCCCCAATGGCTTTTATAGCCCTGCAATTCCTCAATCTACATATTGTGATCCCCATTATATTGAAGAATGTGTTAAAGTATTGGTGGAGCCTCTTTATTTTTTTCAAGCAGTCCTCCTGACAGAGGATGCCTAAACTGCACAGACTATTTCACAGTAAGAAGCATGTCATGTCTTTTGGTGATCAGGCTTCTGCTTTAAAGCTAAGCAGCTGAGATAAGTTGAAAGCTGATAAGGACTCCAAGGATGAGCACGCTGGAGACTGAGAGGATAAGCTTTTTTTTTCTGCTTTTTTTCCCTTTACCATTTTCATATCTTATGACTTGGGACATTTCTCCTGAATGGGAGTGCAACCCTGATAGAGCATTTTGGAAAAATGGAGTAAACATAATACCTATAACTGCTTACTTTCACTAGTGTGGCACAGTAACAACATTGAATTGCTGTATATATTTAGTGGCATTAGTGGCTCTATAAAGATACTGTGATGACTAATGGAAATATTATCCTTATTAGAAAGGATTATAGTAGAGTTAGTGGTTCTCAAAAAGCTGGATGAATCTTCATTTTTATACACAGAAGAGGGACAAGAATCTTAACATCCTACACTTCAAACTCCACTGGGAGGGTTTGCATGCTGTGGTTGGTGTCCTATACTTACACTAATACTGTTATTTTTTCCCACAGTTGCTTTTTAGAAATTAATTTCTTCTTTTAGTTCCTTCCTGTTGCAGGAAGAAAAAATTATAAAATAATCATAATCTCTTTATTTTTATTTACACTGCTAGTAGGGATTAGTCTCTTTTTCATGGTTTATGTGTTTATGAATATTGTACAGTTGGGGCAATTTTTCAGGAAATAACATTTTTCAAAGACCATACATTGTACTTGTGCACTACTAATCATTCCATCGCCCACATTTGCTGCATTTGTGATTGGTCGACTTTGTATCAATTAGCTCAATTTGAAAAACATTCAGCAACAGGTTGATCATACCTTTAAATCAGTCAGAAGAACTTATTTGTTTTCCTTGCTTACTGAAAAATCCAGTTACCATTATTACTTTACTTACAGTCACTCTTCAATATATATTGATAGTTTCTTGGCTTTATCAGCACCACCTAATTAATATGGCAGCACACATTAGTACAGTTTAAAATCCCCAAATTACTATCAGCTAGGTAAATGGTGGCAAAATATAGCTACTGTAGGCTTTTGTGCCATTAGATAACAATTGCTTACAGAGGGCTGTGCACCTAATAAATTATCCATTATGTGCATTTGTGGTGCACCATATTATTAAGAATAATCATGCTTCTTCACAACACAATTTCAATTCACTTCAGCTGACAAAATTAAATTCCAAGATGTCTAAGCTCCTTGCTTAGCATGGATACCACTGCGGAGTTTAAGAACTCCAGCAGGTAATATTTACAGAAAACCAGCCTCGACCCAGGTAATGGCAATGTAATAACAAGACAGAGGCATCCCAAGTCCCTCAGCTAAGAATGAAATAATGTTTACTGCCTTGTTCTCACTCTCTCTCTCCTTCCCACCCACCTCATCCATAAACAAAGTGAAACTTCACCACCTGTATGTGTGACTATCATTGCACTGGTTTCAAACACTGAACCAGTAGTAATGATGACTCTTCAGCTGTGGTATGGCTGTCTTTCCATGTTGGAGCAACACAGAGAGGCTGAATCCAGAATTCTCATCCAGCTTTACTTACCGCTCCATACCTTTGAAAATAAGTTTTTATTGATTGTCATATCATATATTCTTTTTCATGATCCTTCTTAGTTTAATGTCTTTCTGAGTAGTCACTCCTGAAAGAAATGCCACTTAAATTTACCTCCACTGCGTATGGCCACAGAGGTAGGTCAATTTACCTCAGGTCAGATTCTGCACTATTTTTACACAGTTTAAAGATGTGTGTTTTATTGTAGTCCCTCTGGAGGGAAAAAAAATAAAGGGAAAAAAGGGTCAGGTTTTAAAAATAATGCAAGTTGTTAGATACTACTCAGCTCTCCTCACTCAGGGCATATAAAGAACAGTATTTCTGTTACAGAAATATTTTGCATTTCTCTTTTGAAAGTAGTTTTTCAGGCATAATTACATGAATGCAGTTTACAGGACTACTGCTGCAACCTAACAGTGGAAAAGAAGCCTTTTCTCATCTTTTACGGGGAAAAAAATTACGGCATAAAGCTCAGTAGTCGGATGGCCCCTGGACTCTGAATCACATCATTTTCCCCCAAGAATGGAAAACATAAAAAAGAAAATCATGTGTCAGAGGCTGCAAAAACTTTCATTTGAGCTGATCAGAGAATGACCTGACCTAGACTGACGCAGTGTGCTATGCTGTGGTTCAGTCGTGCTACACCACACAAGGGCAACAACATTTAGTAAACATATGGACATGTGGTGGTCCACTGACCTGGAGTCCTGGCACATTTGCTGCAGCCGTATGCCACTGAGGAAGGCTCCCACCATGGAAGGAATCTGGGCATAATGCAGCAGGGTACCTGTAAACACTGCAAAAAAGCATCCACATACTGCTAGGAAAACCAGTGATGCAATGGACCAGAGGTATTTTAAACCTTTTTGTTTTTTTGTATGTTTGTTTTTTAACAGTGACAACAGAAGGACAGCTGTCCACAAACCAGCTTTGGCATTGCAGAAGTGGTTAACACACAGGAAAAAACCAGAAGTAAAGCACAGTCAGAAGGAGGCTAAATAATCAATAATGTATTTCCATGTCTGCCTTTGATTCTTCCAGCACAAGAGATGCGCAGTCTTAGATTGCCTGAGAAATTATTAGGCAGTTTTGTAGTGGTGGTTTCCTAAGAAGAAGGTCAGAAAACCCTTGGGAGACTCATACTCTCTGGGAGAACAGCTTGCACTTGGCCAGCTGCACAAATAAGAATAAGCAGAACAGAAAGGTGAAGATTTATTCTGGTGTGATAGGTTGGTTACTCTAAAATGCTGAATTATATTCAATACTAAAGGCTGAAATTACTGTCATAAGAAAGTTCGGTTCTCATTACACTTGTACAGCTACCCAGATACACAAACAAAAGAAAGAGACCACTAGTGACAGCCTACATAAATATACTTAAACCTCTTGTTTGCCTGAACAGTCTATGTCCTTAGCCCTTGCTGTGATCATAATTTCCAGAAAGAACAGTACTCAAGTAAATAGCATGAGTTTGTACCTGGATGTCTCTAAATGCTGCAAAGCACTTACATCCTATATTAGGCATAAACAGCAAGGATTTGTTACTGGTGAGGGGTAGCTCTGTGAGAAGAGACTGGAGCCACTCGGTGCTGGACACAGCCAATTTCAGCCAGCTCCAATGGACCCACTGCAGAAATAAGATGGTGGTATCTCTGTGAAAGTGTATTTAAGACATGAGAAAAAATTATGGACAGGCAGAGGAGAAGTGGGGGGGAAAACTGCAGGTCAGAGAAGAAAGGAAGGGAGGAGGTGCTCCATCAAAAAGCCAAGTTTCCCCTGCATTTCACATACTCAACCCTATCTCCTGTGCCATGTTAGGGGTTGGGTTCCCACTACCCGAATCTATTGAATTGCAAAGTAAACTGAAAAAATTTTCCCCTAGTCAAGTCCGATTTGCCAGTACTTGTGAAGTGATATCTCTGCCTATATCTCAGCTTCTAATTTTTCTCAACCTAGTTTCTCCTCCCATCTCACAGAGGAAGGGAAGTGAGCAAATGGTTGGGTGCATGGCCCTTAGCCAGGGCTAACTCTCCACACATCCATGGACTGAAACACCTGTTGAAGCCAGGGCTCTTGTCATGTATCTGAGACACTAAGTCTGGGTAAAGACCTGGTAGAAACTGGTAGAAACTGAAACACTTAATGCATTGCAACTTGCGTTTTCGGCTAAACTTAAAAAAGAAGGTTCTTCATTCTTCTTTGTTGGTAATTCTGATAATTTCTAAGTTTATTTTTAGTTAATTATTATGACAGCATTAGCACCTGGCCTCCTGATGCTTAGTTCCAGTACATGTCTGTATAATGGCTGCATTTTTCCTTTATGTGTTTCTCCTCTACATTCATTAGGATACATTAGGATAGATCCACTTTACTGACAGACACATTCAAAACATGTTTCAACCAGGCACACTCTTGCACTTTACTTTATGCTCACTATTAAAAATCAAGGTATTAATAAGAATATGTTTACAATGTTAAGGGGTGAGGGAACCAATCCAACACAGGCAGAGAATTACTGGGAATTAAGAGAAGATTCTTCTGACATAATCAGGAGAAGCATTATTTGAATTAATTTCTTGCTGTAATGGCTTCCCTCTATTAACAGTAGCCGGCAATTTCTACATGCTTTTCAAAGTACCTCCACTGATAGAAGAGTATCTTACCATGTTAGAAATTACTTAAATCTCTCCAATTCCTAGTACACTGACATTCATAATTTGTTGTTTCAGAAAGGGTACATGAGCAGGATACACTAACATGGCTAGGATTCAATACAATAAGACAATTGTTGCATTGCAAATCAATTTATGAAACTTGTTAATGCCTCACTGAAGTTCCAGGGATTTCTCTTTTCTTTTGTTTAATTCCCCATTTGGAACGTCCTTGTGAAGCTCAAGATGTTCAGAATGGGCATTCCAGTGAATACTACAGAGAAAGACACTTTCTTCCCTATGATATAAATATGGATGCTGAAGAGCCCAGAGGTGAGAAAAATCTCACTTCTGACAGGTAACAAAATGACTACAGTAAAAAACCCAACATGTCAAGTTGAGGTGAAAATTTTCAGACACTGAACAAAAGGATATCCATTTTCATGATGGCAAGTTGCAAGTAACAGAAATTCAACACATCTGGTGTTTTACCCTAGAGCAACTCACCCTCAGCACCTTCAATAAACACAAGATGACAAGAAAACTAAATACATAGATGCACCATGCCAGACATTTTCAAGGCATTCAAACCACATCATTATCTGAAAGACTGAATTAGCTTACCATTAGTTTCCCTTCTACTTTAACAGAAACAAGATCTAATTTTTAAAGCTCACTGAGGTCTGTGTAACTGTTTCAGGAATTAATGGCTCAGAATGTTGACAGTTTTTGAAAGAGAAAAATCTTCACTGCCAAAACCAACTACCTGTAGGTGACAATACAATTCTCAAAATTAGTTTGTCATTGTACCTCTGGGCACGCTTTAAAATATACCACATATAATTGATGACACCAGCTAAAAGAAATGTTTTGTTATAATTCATCTGTACAGCTTCTCACTGCAGTACACAGAAGAATTCTAAGAACCAACAATACAGTTACAGATAAGCTGTAAGAGGTATGGAGAATGCAAGTAGGACAAGATTTCAATACTCAGTGTTCATTTCTTCACATATCATGACAGAGGAAAACAAATAATCTTTATTTGCATAAAAGAGCACTCTGCTCAGAATCACAACATTAAGACTCCTCCAATACAGGATATCCTATAACTTCATCATAGTGACATCTTTCTATCTGATTCTCACAGATTTATCCTTAAAGATTTTTGCTAAAATCTTCATTCCTGCTGTTCAATCTTATAGAAAATAATTACGCCTTGGCAGGAGCCTTTGCAGTATTTTAAGACTGTCACCTCTATATCCTAGTCTGCCTATCTCTAAGCTTAATATCTCCAAGCTGTTCAGTCTTTCCTCACAGTTAAGGATTCTTTGAGACCCCTTGAGGGAAAAGCCATTCTGAGTTTGTCAAAATGGTTTTGCCACCTCATATCGCAGTATACTGGTAGCTACTCCTAAATTAGTGACATTGGCAAATTCACCATCTTTTAGAGCAGTTTGCAGATTTATCTCCTAACCCCGTGTTGGGATTCATTTCTGTTTGTATAATCCTGAAATAAGACCTCTTGTCTCTGAGAGCACTGTTTGGGCTACAAAGATGAAAAAAGGACAAATATTTGTGAGAAAAAATAAAGTAGCAGTGACTAGCCCCTTGGAGACTGTAATTTTACTTGGAATGAACACAGATAGTACCTAAACAATAAACAGATGCCACCATAAACTCATTTGCTAGCTTATAAATGTATATTCACATGTTAGGTTTCCTGCATTGTTTCCTTGGAAAAAATATGAAACAGTACTACCATCTATTAACTATTTAAAGAAATACATCCAGGATATTAATGCCCATTCCCCAACTTTCAATACACTAAAAATGTCAGCACTTAATCACAAAATCATAGAATGGTTTGGGTTGGAAGGGACTTTAAAGATCATCTAGTTCCAATCACCTGGCATCAAGACCAGGTTGCTCAAAGCCCCATCCAACCTGTCCTTGAACACTTTCAGGGGTGGGGCATCCACAGCTTCTCTGGGAAACCTGTTTCTGAGCCTCACCATCCTTAATCATCCTTAACTTCATTACTTCTGACCCGTGTTAAACATTATTATGTCTTCATTCTTTAAAGTAATTATCTGGCTATTTGCTAGTCTAAGCACTGATCCTCATTTTCAGTCGTATTACCTATGAAATTAATGTCTTTATTATTAAAGTGTAGCAATACAACTGCCTTATTTCATCTATTGTTTTATCTAAATATGGTCACAAGTTTAAAAAACACTGATTTATAGATTTATACAGTTTGGTTGTGGATGGAAAAATTGCTGTTTTCTTAATCACTAGGGATTCAAATTCAGCAGGTTACTACAAATACACATGTGAAATGTTTCACTAGACACTAAGTTTACTCAATAAGCCTTACCTACTGAGAACCAAATTAAATTCACAGGGAAATGTAAAGCCTTCTCTACTCACAGCTAGACTGTCATTTAAATGTTAATAATTAATTTTATGCTTCATATTTAATGATAAAATATCTTATAAATTAGGGCCCTCATTCAGAAAAAAAATGAAAACAAATCATTAAATGCAATCCTGAGGCTATGTAACAAAGTCAACACAACCTAGCAATTTCCAGAAACCAAATTTTCAATGGGGTTTATGAAGAGAAATATGTTTATTGAAATTCTTTTAAAGAATCTTCACAGGTCAGCAGACACATTGCCCCACTGACACTTGATGTTCCCAGAAATGCCCAAAGCGTGAAGATAGACTATACATAATCTGTAAAATCCTTTAAAAAATTCCAGATCTAATTGTTTTCCTGATAAGATGATTGGAATTGAGCTCAAATTATAGATGGGAAGATATAAAAACAACAGTATTAATGATACATGAAAGTAGTGCACAGAAATAGCCAAACCAGCTTTGAAGAAAGCAATTTTAGAAATGAAAATTAAAAGCACTCTGCCATTCCCGAGCTAATTAACCTGCTGAGATGCAGAAATAGGATCATAATACTGCTGTACAGGGGCTAAACTAGTATATCAGCATTTTATTTCACTGAGAAGTCTGCTTGGTGCTGAGCTAGGAACTTCTAAAATGATGCTGCATTGCAAGTTCTGGATACGTGGTAACATTCCAAATCTGTTGAAGAACCAGCACCAAAAGTGGCTAATAAGTATTCCATGTTTTTAAATGTTAAACCATAAATATTTCTATTTTTCTACCATTTAAAAGTCAGCTGACAATATGTCTATGTGGCCTTCATTATATCCTATTTTTCCTCTGAATACAAGGTCAGAGAAAGATATTTCACTGAAAATGGAGAAACAAGTTTTATTATATTGACTTTCTGTATTTAGTCCAAAAAAACATATCACTATGAAGAATAAACTATAGAAAAAATACAAGCTCTGAGGGTATTACTAATGTTTATACTTGGTGTTTAAATGTCCAACTCATGAGAAAAAGGATTATTTTCTCTTTTTAAAGGTTACCTTGTAACATTTCTTTAAACTTACAGATACACAGAATATGATAAATTGGAAGGTACCTACAAGGATCATTAAAGTCCAGCTCCTGGCCTTGCACAGGACACTCCTAAGAATCACACCCTGTGCCTGAGAGTGTTGTGCAAACACTTCTGAACTCAGACAGGTTTGGTGCCCTGACCAGTGACGTGGGGAGCTTGTTCCAGTGCCCAAGCACCCTCTGGGTGAGAAACCTTTCCCTGATATTCAACTTAAACCTCACCAGACTCAGCTTCATGCCATTTTCTCGAGTCCTGTCACTGGTCACCAAAAAGAGCTCAGTGTCTGCCCCTCCTTCTCCCCTCACAAGGAAGTTGTACCTGCAATGAGGTGTCTCCTCGGTCTCTTCTCCAGCTGAACACACCGAGTGCCCTCAGACCCTCCTCACATGCTTTCCCTCAGGGCCCTTCACCATCTTCATAGCCTTCCCTTGGACACTCTCTAATGGCTTAATGTCTTTCCTATATTGCTGTGTCCAAAACTGCCCCACTCTTGCAGGTGAGGCTGCCCCAGTGCAGAACAGAGCAGGACAACCCCTCCCTTGCCCAGCTGGCAATGCTGTGCCTGATGCCCCCCAGGACAGGGTTGGCCCTCCTGGCTCCAGGGCACTGCTGGCTCATGTTCAACTGGTCATCAACCAGGACACCCAGGACCCTTTCTGCAGGGCTTCTCTCCAGCCTCTCGTTCCCCAGTCTGTACATACATCCAGGGCTCCTCTGCCCAAGGTGCAGAATCCAGCACTTGTCTTTGTTAACCTTCATACAGTTGGCAATTTCCCATCTCTCTGATTAGTTGAGATCTCTCTCCAGGGCTTCTCTGCTCCTCCCAACTTAGTGTCATTAGCAAGCTTCCTTAGTATCCTTTAATGCCATTAGTTTTAGCATTTAATTTCCATTTTTTATATTCATCGACATTTTTGTAAAGGTGAACTGCTTAAAATCTCTGACCAACAATGCTCTGTATCACAATTAGGCCCAAGTGAGATAAAGAAAACAAAATTGATTTGGTCTACTAAAAAGTTGCCTTAGTCTTTTTTTTTTCATTTCAAGAAATAAAAGGGAGAGTGTGTACTTTAAAAAAAAAAAATTAAAAAAAGAGCTTGGCAATTTGTTCTTTTTTTACTGTAAATCAAAGCAGGATGTTTGCTTGTCTCATGATCCAAACATACTCTGCAGACAACAAACAAGTATACAAGATGGAAGTCCTGCTTTTTCTTTGTAGATTCATTGGAACAGTACGCCTCATGGGTTTTTTGGGTTGGATTTGTACTTTACTAGGAATTCACTTTAGTACAACAGTCAGCTGCGATTCTGTGTCTCACCACCACACACACTTCAGCATACAATCTGAGTCTGACCAACCTGTCTCAATCATACCACTGTAATCCCTTCCAATAAGCCTGTCTTCTAAGACAGAAGAACAAAAAAACCAGCCTTTNTTCATAGCCTTCCCTTGGACACTCTCTAATGGCTTAATGTCTTTCCTATATTGCTGTGTCCAAAACTGCCCCACTCTTGCAGGTGAGGCTGCCCCAGTGCAGAACAGAGCAGGACAACCCCTCCCTTGCCCAGCTGGCAATGCTGTGCCTGATGCCCCCCAGGACAGGGTTGGCCCTCCTGGCTCCAGGGCACTGCTGGCTCATGTTCAACTGGTCATCAACCAGGACACCCAGGACCCTTTCTGCAGGGCTTCTCTCCAGCCTCTCGTTCCCCAGTCTGTACATACATCCAGGGCTCCTCTGCCCAAGGTGCAGAATCCAGCACTTGTCTTTGTTAACCTTCATACAGTTGGCAATTTCCCATCTCTCTGATTAGTTGAGATCTCTCTCCAGGGCTTCTCTGCTCCTCCCAACTTAGTGTCATTAGCAAGCTTCCTTAGTATCCTTTAATGCCATTAGTTTTAGCATTTAATTTCCATTTTTTATATTCATCGACATTTTTGTAAAGGTGAACTGCTTAAAATCTCTGACCAACAATGCTCTGTATCACAATTAGGCCCAAGTGAGATAAAGAAAACAAAATTGATTTGGTCTACTAAAAAGTTGCCTTAGTCTTTTTTTTTTCATTTCAAGAAATAAAAGGGAGAGTGTGTACTTTAAAAAAAAAAAATTAAAAAAAGAGCTTGGCAATTTGTTCTTTTTTTACTGTAAATCAAAGCAGGATGTTTGCTTGTCTCATGATCCAAACATACTCTGCAGACAACAAACAAGTATACAAGATGGAAGTCCTGCTTTTTCTTTGTAGATTCATTGGAACAGTACGCCTCATGGGTTTTTTGGGTTGGATTTGTACTTTACTAGGAATTCACTTTAGTACAACAGTCAGCTGCGATTCTGTGTCTCACCACCACACACACTTCAGCATACAATCTGAGTCTGACCAACCTGTCTCAATCATACCACTGTAATCCCTTCCAATAAGCCTGTCTTCTAAGACAGAAGAACAAAAAAACCAGCCTTTACAGATGCAAATTAAACACAGCAAGGAATGGTCACTGGTCACTAGGACCTACTAATGTGGAACAGCCCATATCTACACTACTGAACTTTCTCTCAAAAAAAATAAATGGACTTTTTCCAGTTGGAAATTGACCTACCATAAATACACCTCAGTCTTTCTACTCAGCCATACTTATCTTCAGCATGACATATGTGTCGAACTCCCCTCTACTTTTCACAAAAGCCACACATCAGTATATCCCACATACATTCAGTCAAGCCCTATCAAGATTTCTCAACTCTGCTGGATAGACAGTATCAAATGCTGCTGCTATATATGAAAAATCTGACTCTCCCAAGGGTTTGTTTGTCTCAACTTTTGACTAGATGCTTTGTGTTCTCAAACCTCCCTGGCTATCCTAATTAATAGGAAAAAAACCCTCTGTACACAGCAGGAGAGAAGGCCCTACTCTGGACCATGTCTAGTAGAAATTCTCCTTAGCTGATGCTTGTCAGCCATGCAAAAGTGCCCAAGGCAGACTTATTTGAGGACCTGTTAACAGCCTCTCCCCCCATAAATCATAATCCATAGTGCTGGCTCTTCCAGACCATTAAATACTGTCTCCCTTTACAGAACCCAAAATACAGCTTCTTAAGAGTAAAGAATGCAATTGTCACTCGAGTGAAAAGGCCAGACTGCTACCAGGATATATGACATCAGTGACAAAAGCAGAAGAAAGGTCAAGGACCTCTCTCAGGTTCTATACCCTGGGCTGGAATGGTCCTTTGGAGGAGGAAACATCCTAAAATCATGCCCCTAGACAGGGTCTGGGAAAGTCTCCCAGCTGAAGATTCCAAGACCCTCAGAAAGGTGCAGGCACAGGTGTACCCTGCCATACTTAGTGTGTGGAAGTGTCTGATCATCAGTTTGGCAAAGGGGGCAAGGTACTTGGCATAGGATGAAGAACAGAGGTATAGCCAGACCTCAACTCTATTTCTCATTCAGTTCCTCCAGACTGTAAAGAAGGTGGTCATCTCTTGGCCTCCTCAACACCAAGACTGATTTTTTTGCTTTCCAACCGTGAAAAATCAGCAAATTCCTTCCCAGCCTTTCACAGGAATGGTGTTTGTATAGCATGATACCAAAGGTTCACCTGGCATGCCCTGGGAAATGGCAGAAGGCATTCTGGGATGACTGTGGAGCCATGCCAGAAGGAGCATGTCAAAGCAGCGCAGCCTTATCTATTCTAGAAATTGAGAGCATTTTAACTGCTGAATCATACCCAGGGAGGGTGTTGGAGAGGACTTTGGATGGCAGAGGCCAAATTCATGCCAAGATGCATTCTGACTGTGTGTTAGTTCAGACCAATACGATCCAGTGTCAGAAAACATCAATGACAGACTCAGAGCCACTTGCATAGACATAACCAGTAACTTCCACCTACACCCATCCATCTTCTCTTGTATCCTCATACAAACTCACAGTCCTCAGGTTCCACATTTCCTCTCCAGCTTCTTATTCCTTTGGTTCATTTCACACAAAGATTACAGAATTTTTACAGGAAACATTCATTGAATTACTTTACTTACCTAGGACTTCTCTTCTTCATGGCTTTTGTACATTGATTTCTGCTGGTAGAGGCTCTGAGTTTGCAAGTCTTATTCTGATCTAATGACATATTCTGATTTAGGAGACAACATTTATTTTTTTACTCCCAATGTAGGAATGGATTTTAAAAAAAATTGAAGATGCAAATATATCTTTCTGCTCTTTTTATTTGAAAGAGAAGAAGTCAAAGGTGCAGATGGAAGGACTAGGTAATTGATTGCAAGTTACAGTAGTGGCCTACTATTTGTCCCTGTAGTGCAAATTTTCTTCCTTAGAAGGAGAGGAAAACTCAAGTCATGAAAAACAGTGCCTTGCAATTCCAAACAACTGCATGATATGTAATTCATAAACTGCTCAGGTTTCACCAGAAAGCTAGCTAGAGGTTTGCTTTTCCTATATTCCTCGGAATCTGAAGCCTTGTCAATCCTATCTCCAATGGCTAGAAATTCTTGTCTTACATAAATTTAATGGCCAGTTTATAATTTGCATTCTTAGAGACACAATTCCAAGGTTTAAATTATGAAAGCCAGTACTCCTTAATAATTTCTGGTTTGTTGTTTCCCTCCTGAAAAAAAAAACTCCAAGGAACCAGTACAATCTGTTTGCACATGCATTTATATAACACTAAGGTAAATGAAGCTGCAAAACCTGTTTTTTAAGAGGGAAGGATTTCAGCTCTATTCCCATGAATGGTACCTGAATGCACACCAACTCTGTTTCTATCTACAACTAATTTAATTAAAACATGGCTTAGTGATATTCTTGAACAAAACATATTGAAAGTCTTAGCTATCTCTATGTTAATTAACTTTATAGATTCATAGAACAGCACAGAGGTTACCAAAAAGTTCAAAACGAATAGTGACATAGCTCCAAAACTGTAAATAACAGCTGGACTTTTGAGATTAAAGACTGAATAAATCAATGGTAGATTAAAATACTAAAGGTCTTATTCTAAGTGGCAGAAAATAATGTTTTACTGCCACTTGAGTGCATTCTAATTTTTTCCTTTTGTATGCACTCATTAGATTTGAGATCTTTTTGTTAGTCAAAAAGAGCCATTTCACTCCCTTCTAAAAGTGCCTAAAATGCATATATAGCTTATAGAGCATAATTAGGGAGGGTTCCCCTCAAATCTTTATAGTTTATAGAGTATATAAGTGTTTTCAAAATAGGACTGAAATCTTTACTTATCAAGTTGACCACAAATTTACAAATTTGTGTCATAACATTTCAAGCTTTTTGCTTTGCTTTTTCAAGCTGACTATCAGTACAATGCTTCCCAAATGAAAGAAAACTCAAAAATAAGAAGTCATGCCTACAGTATGCAAGGCAGGAAAAAGAACCTGTTCTGCTCTACAGGGTTTGTTTGGGGATTTTTTTCAGTTTTTAGGCTGAAGTGTAATGTAAGAATGTCACTCCTATGTATTTTGATCCCCTTCACATTCAGAGTTACATACAGAGTTCCCATGTTATGAGTTATATAGCCATCAAAGCAGCCCAGAATTTTTACTGGTATTTGATGAAATTCTACTAAATCCTCAGATCTTCCTCTCGTTTAACCTTTGTTCCACAACCATAAAGTCTGTATTTTGTCTTCTTCCTTTCTTATCCACAGTTCAATCGAACTGTTATTTCCTTTAAACTGCATAAATTCCTTAACTCATTTACACTCATAAAAATGGGGACTAGAGTCATCTTGGACTACACCGAGTATGCATGTAGCTTGCATTATCTACTATCATGCTTTGGTTCTAATTGTTTGCAGACACAAATGGTACAGAAAGGAGGGCAGACATTTAGAAATATGTCTCATGATAAGTGGAAAAAAATCCCCAGGGAAAAATCTTCCAGTTGCAAGTAAATGTGAGAACCAAACTGATTGTTCTTCTACTAACATATTTTGCAATCATGTGTTAAAAAGCTTAGTAACTCATGTTTTTTCAGTAACTGCAGTCTTCCACTACAGTATTTTTAGTTTTCTTTTTATTTTTTTAAACACAAATCAACTTGAAATGTCCCAGAATCAATCACAATAACATAATAAAAAACATAAGGAGTTGCAAAAACACAGAAGGATCTACAACATGTCACTGTCCATAAATTTCAGGAACTACTGGTAACAGTTCAGAACAGTCTCAAGATCCACACAACTTCACACTTGATCTTGCACCTCTGAATGTTTCCTCAGCTTTTGCTCCACTATCTTCAGGGCCACCAGTCCATTTTCTTTAAGGGAAAACTGAAGCAGACCTACCTTTTCCACAGATACAGGAATGCTCTGCTAATGATTAGACCATTTATATCCTACAGTTTACCTGGACTGCTTTCTTAATACCCTGGTTAATGATCTTCCTCTTCACACCCATCTTTCCAGAGCCTGTACAGCTACAGGCTCAGTCTTCACTCTATTCCACCCGGGCTGAGGTAATTCATAATATCTGAATTTTTACTGAGGAAAATGTTTATTATACTGAGAAGCTAACAGGGCCCATCCAAAATGGTTTCCCTAAATGCACAAGCCTCTCACAGGCTCAACATTTACAGCTGTAAGTTTCACACATACTATCACTCAGTAGCACTCCGAAGATGCACCTGAAAGTGGAACTTGTTTTCTTGGAGGTCTAGAATTAAAACTAAGCCTCTCCTTCTTCACTAAGACTACAGAACCAATTATTGCAATTAAAATAAAGGCACATATACATCAATAATCAACATAAACACCAACACAAACATATCCATTGTTCTGTTGTCTAGGAAAATTGAAAGTTAAGAAGAACTGTATTCTCTTTAATCATCAGAGTTGGTAATTCCATAGGACTGTAATATTTTACACCAAGTTTTAGTCAGTTGTACTTACCTTTCATCAGCTGGAAATAGCATTTCAAAATTAGTTACTGTATTAGTTTGTGTGAATGCAAAAGTTCATATACATTGCAGTGTCTCTCTCAGAATAAATGTGTCTAAGCACATTCTGCTCCAAGTTCTTAGTTCTGCACTTGTTAGTATGTCTGTTACTTCTGTCTTCACTTTGCCTAAAAGAAAAAAACAATCTTCTAAGACGCAATATTGCCTTTAACTATGATGGAAGGTAAATGTGTGTCCCCATTCATATGAATGTGAAAAATCACAACCCTCCATAAAGAAGATAGGCATAGAGAACTTCAATTTTCAGTGACCAACTGACATGAAGATATAAAAGCAAAAAATATGAAAGTCATGTAAAATCACTTGTCTTATTACACTACTGCAATCTTCAATATTTCTTTCATTTTCTGGATACTGGCCACTGTTAAAAAAAACAAAAAAAAAAACAGAGCTCACAATGCTTCTGGTGCAGTTTACAGGGAGAGGTGAAACAAAGACAATTGTATCTTCATCTCTTTCTTTTCCAAAGTGGTTTTTAGCAACTAACATGCATATAATGCTCTAACAGTACTGTAACTCTCCTCATCTGTGATTTCAATCTCTTTTCTGAACTTCTTTCTCCTTTACATGATATTGCATAATCCTCTCAGATATTTCATTTTTCAATGAATTGTGAAATAAGGACTACCTTTGGGTTAAAAAAAAAGACCCCCAAAAAACATACAACATATTATGCAAACCATCTAAAAATCTATTTGCAAATGTTATTCCTGTGGACACCAATGAAGATGCAAAACATGTCTGTTTGGTTTTTTTACACCTATACTCCTAATCTCCCTTTTTAAATTCCACCCCACCCATTACCAGGAGGAAAAACTGCAACTGCAACAGTGATAGACAGCATATTCAATCCCCAGATTTTTTTTTTTTTTACTTCTTTTCCCTAAGAATCTCAGCTTGTGTTTCTGAAATGTAGGTCTTTAACTTTGCTGTTGGATTTAAGTTTCTCTTCTCTTTGATGGATTGATAGAGGTTTTCTGAGTCTTGGAGTGAATTTCTACTGTATTTGTTCAAGTAAGGGATTGATGGCAGTGGTTAAAAATGCCCAACATGGCACTAGCAGATGCTACACAAACTTCCCTGCAGAGCTCTGTGAATGCATTTCAGTCCTGATCTATAACACCCCTGCTATTCTTGATCTGGACCTCTCCTGCGCAGGGCCTGACAGGAGTTATCTGGTATTGTGACTCTGTGATTCAAGCAGATAGCCACTAAGGACTAAATAGATACCCCAAAAGTCATCTTCACTTGTTTGCTAAGCCAGTTTTATGATTAGATCTAGATTATGTGGAAGTTAATAGGTATCATCATGAGTCAGTAAATATGAAATTGTTTTTCAGCATCTGGACAGAGTAAAGTGGTAAAAACAAGGTTACTCACAAAAACACAGAAAAATTAAAAACAAACCTGGAACAAGGCATGCAAAAGCAGTTGGATTGTTGGTTTGTTTTTTTTTTTCCTGCGACTATATGGCATCTTTCAATTCTGCATATAAAATTCCCAATAGAGATTTTCAGCTTGTGTTTACAGCTGACTCATCCCAAGGAGTCACTGGTGTACTGGTATTGTTTACTCAATGTGTGAATTATAAAATGTTTTGGATTATTTCTCAGTCACAGTAAAAAAAAAAAAATCAAAAAGGTTTCAAGTGCTAGAATCTCTACATATATAATGGGTATTTAATGAGAAAGCATTACCAAAAGAGAATACTGCCAGGAGTGCTAGTCTGAAGTGAGCTGGAAGGCTTAGCAGTTCCTGTCCATTATCTGCGAGACTGTAGAGTGGGTCAGGGAAAGAACAGCAAGTCTGTAAAACCAGGCAGGCAGCATATCTTCACTACTACAAGCTTCCACAGATCTGCTGATGTCAGAGCTAGGGCAGTTTACACCTAGGATCTGTTCCTAGAGTAGCAAACAACTATACAGCAAGTCAGGAGAGAAAAGAATGAATCCCAGATGCTCATTTTGTAACTGCATGTTACTGCACGCCGACCAAATTTAGGAATTTCAACTGATGACCTCCGACTGTTGTTCGAGCTACTGAAGGGAGATCCAGACCTTAACTCCCCACGGTCGCTTACCCCCGAGGCAATCAAAGCATTACATATTGTCCAACAAAAGTTAGTCTCCCCCATCGCCTCTAGGCGATGGGCCGACATTCCACCTATAGTTTTTGTGCTTCAGGAGAAAACCCAACCTTTTGCGGCCGTGGGTCAGTATGATTCTGCCAACAAAAGAGTAAACATGTGGGAATGGGTCTTCCTTAATAGCACTTTCGGTAAAACGGTAATGTCCCTGCCGGAAATGGTGGCTCTCCTGTGCAGTAAAGCCCAAACAAGATCCTGGGAGCACACAGGAGAGGACCCCTCCACCATTTTCCTCCCTTTCACCAACAGATCGTTTCAAAACCTTATTCAGTTTTCTGATGATTTGCATTTTGCTCTGGCAAATTTCGCTGGCGAAGTTTCTATTCATTTGCCTATAGTCCCTTTACTTCAGTTTTTGTCCCAAGTTCAGTTATACCCTGATCCTTTATGTTCCCCTACTCCTCTCCCTCAGGATATGACTGTTTTCACCGATGGGTTGAGGTGAACTGGAAAAGCCGTAGTCTGCTGGAAGGTCAACGGTGAGTGGAGAGACGATATATATCTTGTGCAAGGATCTCCACAAATCGTTGAACTTTCAGCGGTCTGCCACGTTTTTCCTTTGTTTCCTGAAAGACTTAATATAATTTTGGACTCATTTTATGTGGTAGGCATCATCCGTCACATTGAACACACAANGGCAAATTAAAATATGTACATGTATCAATTAATACCTTTTCTGGCCTCATGGTGGCTACAGCGCATGCTGGCAAAAAAGCTAAAGATGTGAAAAAACACCTCTCATCTACTTGTGCCATCATGGAGGTCCCAGAAAAAATCAAGACCAACAATGGACCAGCTTATTTGTTCAATGCTTTAAAGGTCTTTTTGAGCATGTCACCGGCATTCCTCACTCTTCCACTGGACAGGCCATTGTCAAGAGGGCCCATCATACATTAAAGAATATGCTCATTAAACAAAGAAGGGGGAGTGCAGGTCTATCCCCCCAAGAGCAATTAAATAAGGCCCTCTATGTTTTAAATTTTTTGAACAGATTGGACGAGCAAAATTTAACGCCTGTAGAAAGGCATTTTGGCCATAAAAAAGACCTGTATGATCCTGGTGCCAAAGTTCTCTGAAAAAATTTAGATTCAGGCCAGTGGGAGGGCCCCCTTTCCATTATTACATGGGGAAGGGGCTACACTTGTGTTTCCACAGAGAGCGGCCCATGATGGATTCCTTCAAGAGCAGTGCGACCTTACTTGTCATCTTCATCGTCGGCATCTTCGGCTTCGGACAAGCCTACCCCCAAAGTCGGTTTAGGGTGAGATAAATTGGCAAAAAAGATGACAAATTGGCTTCTAAAATGTACCAGGGTAACTTGTGGGTCCAGTTAGCAGACATGATGGGGAATGACTCACTGTGCCTATCGGTGACAGACCCAGGCGACCCTTTCTCATCATGTCTTGTCGGGGTTCCTTGGCTCCCAGAGAAGTGGCAGTCTTATATTAGCGACTACACCCATACTGTGACACCACTAGTTATGAAAATCCACATTTTGTTAGATGCTATGGAGATGGGACACCTCCACCTGATTGGCCTAAAATTCCCATAAAGTCCATTGCCTTTAAATTTCAAACAGTCCCCTTTCAGGAGATAAAAATTAAAGGTTCACTCCCAGACTCTTTTTGTTTTTATTTGTCCTTCAGGTCCAGGTCCTTTCCATCTGCCTGGACCTCTGTAAACCCAGATTTGCCTTCTAATTACTCGAAGTTTGACAGGTGGTGTAATCGCCAGTTAGAGGAAATCACCGAGTTTGTGACACCTGTTAAGAATGTCGTTCCTAATTTGCGGAAATAGGGTCTGGAGAGGTATTCCAGCAGGGGCCCATGGCGGTCCCTGCACCTTGGGTCAACTCACAGTTTTCACACCAAATAGAAACCTCTCCAGCCACCTTCTTCAAATCAACAAAGGTGAACATCTCAGACCAAGGCACAACGTCCCTTTGCCTGCTCTTCCATTTAACGAGTCCTGCGATTCTGTGATCCACTATTGGACTGCAACCCAGGACGTGCTGAGTTCTATTTTGGCCCCCACTGGCACGTCCCATGCGCTTAAATTATTGAACAAGTTGGGATGCTGGATATCTAAAGAGGTGAATGCCACATCAGCCGCTTTAGATGGGCTACTTTCAGATACAACCATGCTTCAGAAGGTAACCCTACAGAATCGTGCGGCAATTGACTACCTCCTGCTAGTCAATGGACACGGGTGTGAGGAATTCGAGGGTATGTGCTGCCTGAATTTCTCCACCCATTCCCGCTCAATCCATCAGCAAATTAATGACCTCAGGGGGTTGGTCAATGAGCTAAAGGTAAAAGAACAGAGCAAACCGGCAGAAATCCTCGACTGGTTCCCCGATCTGAACATCTCCCTGGGCTTAAAAAGGTTTCTCATTTGGTTAATTATTGGGGCTTTTGTTATCTTTATAGTATTGTTCCTCTTGTCCTGTGCGTTCATGTGTTTTCAGAAATTTTGTGTTGAGTCTTTTTCAGCCCAGCTTGCTCTGTCTCAAACCAAAGAAGGGGGAGATGTCAGGATCGGGAAAAAGACCTACCGGTCCTGGAAGAAAAAGAAAGCCCCCAAAAAGGAGAATGCCGCCAATTCAGATAACGTATGGATTGAAATGAGATCGCCCGTGACTGAATGAAAGAAGTTCTGAGTTCTTACAGTTCCTAGATAGGCAGATATTTACTGTATTAGATTAGTCATGGAATAGTCATTATTCCATTTGTTATGATTGGTTTATTGTACCCCAGTTCTCCCTGGTTACCTTTTCCCATTGGTTGGTGGTTTTGTGGGCTTGGCTTCCCCTTCCCATTGGTCAGCCGGTGCCCATGACAACGGCACATACCCCTATTCCATCTATGGCTGACCAATCCTGGGCTGCTCCCTAATCTGCCCTTACATGGAAAGCCCCGCCCCTCTTTTACCATGTTTTATGTGGACGTGCCCTCATTCCTCCTTCAACTCCGCCCCTGTTCTAGTCCCTTCTCTACCTACCCTATAAAAGCTGGCGCACCCTTTCAATAAATGGCCATTTCGCCACACCCCCGATGCATTGTGGTCTGTCCCTCTTCCCCAGCTGGTCTGCGTCAGTTATTATTTCTTGACATTCAAGTTAAGCAAGTCTAGCCTTTTTTTCTATTATCTTCATGATACAGCACAGTCTTGCATCTTAAAACATAAAATTTTAATAATGATTTATCAGGTTTCAAAATCTTTAATGAACAGATTGCCCTTTTTCTTGGGAATTCCTATTACTACATTCAAGATATGAACACTAAATTTCCTTAGATGTTGTGTTAATGACTAACTTATAAACCTTTGAAAATAAAGTATTTGCCAGCAAAAGAACAATATATTTAGAGTTATGTTAGTATGTAAGGTATCACTGAAACACAAGCTATGACTTTAAGTTCACTTGTTTCAAAGCAAAGCAGAAGATATTAAAGAGGTACTTGATGATGAAATACTTCTATGATGAAATACTGGTTGCCACCATGGGCAATAGGCAAGGTACCAAATTTCAGTTATCCATTATTCTAAAGTACAGCAGCAAAGTGAACCAGCTCTGAGTGTTCTTGGTTAATCAATACAAACTGAGCAACTGCACTGACCTGTAGTGAACAAGTGTGAGGAGGAAGCAGCAGCAGAGAGGACCAGTTGTGGGTTGACCACAACCCCTGTCCCTTGAGGAGAGTTGGGGAATGAAGCAGTGAAGGAGTTTTACTATTGGCATGCTACTGGCAGGACACAGGCAGTGCTACAACAGCTTTGAAAACTTATCATATTTGTCATTATTACTGGTGAAGCGTCACAATCCTAAGACTGAGGGAAAGAAGGTTGGGCAGAAGCTTTTTATATCTCTGGTTTTGTTTCTCAAAATTCAACTCTATTTTTAAAGTGGCAGTAAAATATTTTTTCCTAAGTTGAGTATGTTCTGTACAATGGTAATTGGTGATGATCTCCCTGTCCTTATCTTTACCCATGAGCTTTTCCATCTTTATTTCTCCTACCAGTTTGATGAGAAGGAGGATTGCAAGAGTGGCTGAGTGGGTGTCTGGCAGCCAGCTGAGGTCAGCCACCAAAACTTCTTTTATGGGTTTTACCAATTTTAAATGACTGTCTGTACTTTATTGGCTACACATGGGCAGATATCAGAACCTATTATGAAGGGTTACATGTCTAGATTTCAGAGACTTTTTTAATTAATGGTTTAATTACTGATGTGCTTTTTATGACAAGAATATAATCAGAAAGGAGTGAGAATGCTACCAGGCTGACTGAATTTGTCAAGGCCCCAAACTAGGAGAAACGAGATTAAGTGTAGAAACACATTTATTCTCCTTAATTATGGTTGCCAGGTTTCCTATGATATTGTTATTTGCAACTCAGAAGAGACTTATTCCATTATATGTTTTGGATGGTAGCTAAGATTTTTTTTAAAAAATAGAGTAAATGTTTTTATATTAGGATGTGATTGATAGGATGTAAATACAGTTCAAATAGTTTTGAAAACTTTTGATATATGCCATAATTCTATTGAAATATTACAGTTACAAAACTCTTACTTAAACATTTCTTGACATATCAGTGAGAGGTTTTGATATTTCAGGATTATAAGACTGAGAAAAGAAGTAAAAAATGTGTTGCCTACATTTGCTAGAAATTACAATACCTTCAGCTGGGCCTTGACACCAAGGTAAAAGGATGTCTTCAGCGTAAGGTCTGTGTCCTGTGGCAAGTGCTGGTGCCAGTGGAACTGGCTGTGTCTGGCTCAGGAGAGCCCCAGCTCCTCCTCACAGAGGTCACCCTGCAGCCCCACACTACCAAAATCTACACACATACTCTCTAAACTGAAGTGAAAAAGTTAAGATGAGAAAATGCCCTCTGATCTCACTTTAAATAACGAAACAAAGTATTCAATCCTCTTTCTCACAACCTCTATCAACAAGCACGCTGTCTGTATGATATTTCTACATGTAGTAAGGATTCAAAACAAAAAATTACTTTAAGCCTATTTAGCTTAGAGAACTACATCTTAGCCTAAACCTAGTAGTTTTTTACGTTTTACGCAGCTTGCTTTGTTTCCAGGTATTTACTCCATCTTAACTTTATGCCCTTCGTATCTTCTGCTTCATCTTTGCAATCCATAAAGCATGAGCACTAACTGATCTCTGGACAGATAATACAAGTGCTAAAAGTTGTGAAGAAAAATAACTACAATTAGTCAAGTGTGTTGACCATTAAGCTGCAAAATGAATACTATTACTGTTCAAGAAACACTAGTTGCATACAAGCTAGTTAATTCCTGGACAATTCCTAACCACAATCACTGCAGCAGATTCCCTAGTCTCCAGGCTATGGTCTTGAAAAGTTTCATTTCAACCTGGACTCTTTATCAAAGTGGACGGACATTGTAAAACCACCAGTTTCTCCCAGTCCTGTGTTCTGAGGTATGTCACACACAGTAACAGTGGTAAAGAGCCTTGTTTCCAAAAAAGCCATTAAAGAAGCAAGAATCAGGAACTGTTCAGCAAGATATAAATATGAAATCAATAACAGGAACACATAACCTGTCACCTACATATAAATGAATTTTACTCCCAACAGCTACAAATCCAAAGAAAGCACAAATGTACCACACAGGTGAATTCAACCTATTTTTCACTCTGTTAAGCAAATTTATTACAAACATCTTATTGAATTGATTATACAGTTTACATCACTCTTCAAAATGATACACAACCTTTATTACCTTTATATGGGATTAGCATGTTAAATATCTTAAAGCTAGAAATAGCACACTGCAACCATTACCTTTAGACCTGTAAGTGTTCTGTAAAACACATCTTCTGCTATCATTATTAACTTAGGATGTTCTGGACCATAATCTGAGCCATTTGGAAAGCTATGAAGAATTAGAGAAGCAATGGTTAGATAACTAGAAAAAGAATATATTTCCCTGCCTAGCAGAAGCACTTATGCACATATTTAGTTTTAAATAGTTGACTTATTTCTGAACTGCTTCTCAAATTTATACTTATTTCCACTAATTTTCATTATTTGCCTAGAATGAAGTGTGCGACATTATCTGTGTGCACATTAATTCAGTCTGATACTGTCTCCCACTTCACTAAAAGATGGGTTAATGTGATCTCTTCTTTTAAATTTCTTAGCCTCGAAGGGAGAAACTTGGCTCACAGTAGAAAATCTCCAATTGAAAAAAAGATTTCTTAACAGCTTTGTGACATAGCATCCCTGAAACTGGTTTGCTTCTACTTTTCTAAATTATTTTCAGATACACAAGAAATCACACTTGTATTTTGTCTGAAAAAGAAAGTAAACCTCACGGGAACACAAAGTACAGTTTATTGAAGTCAAAACACTAGGAGAAGTCACCTGCAAGATTGTCTGAGAAATAAGTGTTTCTTTTCAAATCTGAATTTCAATTTTTGTGAAATATGCTGTAGGAAGCCTTGGAAATGAATCACCCAAACTGTCCAGATTATGTTCAGCTTGCGATGCAACAATGAAAAATTTCCTATGTATCCAAATTCTGTTCCAGACAGTCTTGTTATTTCAAGATTCAGGATTTTGGTGAAAGTGTATCAACATGAAGAAAACAACATGGTCAATAACCTCATGGAATACAGGTGATAAGGATTTTTAAATACAAGATGGCTAATGAACAATACATTGTTAATAGTCACATAAAAAGTCAAACATTAACATTAAAGAAAAAAACAAACACCCTTCACTTTTGTGAAAGCCACTTTTGTGAGATGAAAGAATTGAAAGGCCAAATTAATTGATGATCTTACTGAAAGATGTCCACCTTAAAATAAATGGTAAAGCAAGAAACCTCTGAAGACTTTCAGTGTAAAACAAAAAAGTCACATCTCAGAATGCATGTAAGAAACCCCATAGATATGATAGCGCAAAGCAGAATGGTAAATGTTTTAACACCTATGACTTAAAGTCCTCACGTCAAGTTTTCCCTGGACTTTAATCTTATGTAGGTTATTTGCCAGAATTCTTTAGCCAGTTTAATGTGCCCTGTAAGAAAAAGTCAATTTAATAATACTGAGAAAGAGCAGCACCTGGACGCATTAGTAGGTGTGGTGGTTCAACCCCAGCAGGCAGCCCCTCAGTCACTTCCCTTCCCTCCACCAACCTATCCTGGACAGACAGAATTAGAAAAAGGTGAAACCATTGCATTCATATAAGAACAGTTTAATAATTGAAATCAAGTAAAAAAATATATAATAAAGGAATAGTAATAATGGAATTTAAACCCAAGAAACCAAGTTGATGCACAATACAACTGGTCACCATCTGCCAAGTGAACGAAGCCCATCCCTGAACAGCAATCAGGATCCCTATTTTACATATACAGCATGACTTTCTGTGGTATGGAATATCCCCTTGGCCAGTTCAGATCACCTGTCCTGGCCATGCTCCCTCCTGGCTTCCTGTGCAGCTGCTCACTGGCAGCATGGCAAATGGATTATTTGATTACTTTATTATCTTGTAATGAAACATAACTACTTATAAGTTTATTAGACAGTGCCAACCCATTATGAATTACTTTTGTCCCAAGACTGTTTCAAAATTAGGAATTCCCTATGGCAGAAATAGCAGTCTTAGCATAAACTTCTACGAAGTAAAAGGAAAATGTTCTTAAAAGATTTCTGCCTTTGTAATGCTGATGACTTAAAAAGAGACAACAAAGCAACAAGTGAAGGTAACTGGTCAAATTTATCTCAAAAGACAAATAGCAAACACTGCATTGCTTATTCTATTTGTGAGAATTTGTCTTGAAAATCACCTTCTTTTTTCCTTGCTCAGGTTGCTGGTGCAGCTGGAAACTGAGATGAAAAATTAGCTAAGCAACAGTCCCTGAGACACATTTGTTCAAAACCTGCTTCATCTTCAGTGGACACCTGCAGAGAAACTAGTTAAAAGCTTGACAGATTCAACACATGGTAAAGCATCTTTTGTTGGCAGTGCTTTAAATTGCCATGAGGGAAGGTGTATCAGTGAATCAGAAGTCAGCAGAGGGAAGGAAAAAGCCACTGTTACCTCCATGTTAGAAAAAAATGCCATATACAGAATTTCAGAAGTTCAGAAAAACACCAAATTTTCCAAATTAATTTAAAAAATTCTTAAATCTTAAATATCTATCTGTAGAAACATTTATATTCTACGCATGATTTTATGTGTAGCATTAGTTCTACATCAAGTAAAAGGAGAGATTCTCCAGTTCATACTCTCTGACTCTCAGAAGAGTCAAATTTAGATCCTACAGATGCAGAAAAAAAAATAAGTTTGTTTTTAAGTTACAGTTTGATAAGTTGATGAACAGGATTCTAAGATGTGCTCAGATGTGATAGTAAAGGTCTGTGCTTGATGACCCAGAGAGCATTTTGAAGTTCTATTTCTTACATCCCAATAACACGCATCCATGCAAAAAATATTCAGAACTATTCAAATAAAAGTGGATTAGATTTAATGAAGAATGGATTAGATTCCAAACCGAAAGGATCATATTTGGAAGTTTAAGAGAAAACAAAACAATTCAAATTAAATAGGATTGCCAGAATGACTCTATTACAATGGTAATAGACCCTCCAATATTTGTTCCTTCTGCTTGATCCCAGGTCAAGCTATAAGCAAGCCTTCTCAAGCTGAACATCAAGTCAGGTGTTTTGTCTACTCCAAGATCTTCACTGCATTTAAAGTCATCAGTCACAATCGGGGTTTACTATAAATCAGCAATTATGTGCTTTGGGGTGGCCTTGTATCAAAAACCTTAGAACCAGCTTGGACGGAAGGTGTGCTTAAATACTTGGCTGATATAAAATGGTTATAAATAACAAAAAAAGCTTAAGTAGGTGTCATGAAAGGGTCTGTGAGTATGTGGCACTTAATTTCCTTTTCAATTCCCAGTCTTTCTTCTTTAACTCTTTAGAAAGGGAGAAGACAAAGATTACAGACATAAAATTCTTAAATAATTAAATATAAAGCATCAGGTCAAATGCATTCTAGAATGTATAAAAACATTCTTGTACAGATATTCTGAATCCTGCCTTTCTTCCCGTGGGAGATGGAATGAGTATGTATATAGAAGCAAACACATACATCTCCACTTCCTTCTTCTGGATAGAAAAAGGCCCCTGTAGACAAACAGAAGAACAGGAAAATCTGATAATCTTAAGACAAAAACAAATTATCATACTTTGTTCAGCTGGATCAAAGAGCATAAGCCTTTTTCAACGCCATCAGAAATGGGAAGGAACCAACATGGTGTGTTTGGACCACCTCAGTTCTGTCGTTCTGATAGGAAATTCAGATTGTTTTGTGCACATAACCCATCTCTACATTCTGGGTTTAAAAGGTTATTTTTATAGTTAAGGACGCTCAGTGGTTTCATTATCAGCCAGTTTCATTTCTTGGTATATATGAAGGAAAAATCCATACTGCTTGACGAAAAGGAATGCAAATGTAAAGGAATTATTTATCCCTTTTTACTAATCAGATAATGAATTTGCTGAGAGAGGAGGGAGGAACATGACATTTAATTTTCATTACAATCTGACTAAAATTATTACTTGTCTCACTACTGCAATGAGTCAACAAATTTTCTTGCATTTCTTTGTGCTCACAAATTATATCCATTTATGCCTGACAACAATTCAGCACACTTTTTATTCCAAAGAGTAAAAAACCCTTAAAATACAAAGTATATTTTAAAGCCCTTTTCAAGACACAGTCTGACTTACTCTCTTTTTGAGTTCTGCTCCCTGCTTGCCAAAGCTTTCCAACTTACCTGAATGCTGATGGAATCTTGTACCACCTGACCAGGTAAAAAAGCTGTAGGAAAGTCATGTGCTTTTCCACAGACACAGGACATATGTGTACACGTGTGCAGTTACATGATGGGTATGGCTTCAGGCTAGACAGGGCAATGATGGGCAGCAACCACACTGCCAGCCTGGTGCCTTGGAAACGTATCCTCAGTCATTCTTCTTTGAGCCTGGATTTCTAAGACATACAGAACTGGCTGCAGTGCAATAACCTGGTACCATTCTCTTCAGAGACAGTCGAAAGCCAGAGACATATTGTAGAGGTGTGCTGGGAATGTGTTCCAGTCAATCTCTGTGTCAGAGAATTAGGAGGTGAGGTGTAAAGAGTGAGCGTCACAGTCACAGCACAGGAACTTTACAGGTTTTTCTTCTGGAAAGAGAAAAGATTAATGGTTATGAGCACCTTTCCTTTCTGGAGGCAAGTCTGAACAATAAAGCCTGTTCTCATATGTCTAACTCCAATCTCACACTAGAGAGGAGACCGTAACTAATATTTTCAGTGAGGCTATGAAGACTCTGCCTGCAATAGGCAGTTTCCCCTCTAAAAAGCATGATAGAGTAGGCAGGAGGAAAGATTGGCTCTATTACAGGTTCCACTTCTAACACAGAGCTCATTTAACTCGTTTATAATAGTATTACATCAAATTGTCCTGTAACAAGTTGGCAATGGGTATTTTAATGCAAAAGCAGCTTCAGAGAAGGCGGCTACAAGTCAAAAATACTCGTCTGCCTCTTCTCATTTATCATAAGGCAATTTACATTCTCTGGCCATGTGCATTCTTAATAAAAATAATGTTAGCAGTCATAGGAATGATCCAGGTTTAATAAATTTTGCAGTATTTAGATTTTCAAATAAAAGGGATAACAACTGTGCTCAGGAAAAAAAAAAAGAACTGGGTTTTTGTCCCCTGTAAATTTTAAACTGTGTTGTCATGTCAAGGACCTAAAATATTCCATCTTGACAGTAATCATCACAACCTTAATTTATTAATTATACTATATTATACCTGCTAATTCCTCTATTTAATAATGATTTTTATGAATTTGCTACATAATGATTCACCATAATCTTTTATTCATTTGCCATGGCCAAAATTTCTCACAAGCATAAAGCAATTATTTCACTTTTAGAGCATCTAACCTAAGGATCTCAAAAAGTTAAAAAGTGTCAGCTAATTAATTCTAACAAAATTGCCATAATTTGACAAAGGTTATAAAAGTTTCATTCCAGCCACCAGCAAAATACCTTATCCTCTGATGTGAAATGCAATAGCTGACCGAAAGGTCTCAATAGAATAATATTTTGTGTCTTTTTCTACCATGTGCTCTACAATTTCTATTATCTAGTTGCAGATTATATGGGCTCTTACAAAGTTAGACATTCAATGACTTCAGAGAACACATACATTTATGTAGAAGGGGTCAAGAAACATGTGGTTCTCTGCAGAAGGCATAGACTTAAAACCTCAAAAATTTGGAATTAATATAGATTATGCCTGCTTGGTCAGATGTACTTTTCATGTTAGCAAAATGATTTAGCCATAGCATTTGTTACTCGTACATTCTGGGATCCCTTAGTGCAGTTATCACACCAGTAATTTAGCTGTTATACCATCAACTTGCAAATGCTAGCTTAAATTGCGAGCACATGGCAGTATCTGCATGTTTATAAAAGACATGATAAGTAACATCCTTCTGGCAAACACTTCAAACAAACAGGTTCACTAAGCACACGTTTGGCACAGCTAATTATAGAATCAACTACAAAAAATACAGGAGTGCAACAGATGACACTCCTGAAACATCCTGATCTGCACTGGGTAAAAACCCTAACACACTTCAAAAAATATGGTCAAAAAGCCACCTCGTTTCTGTTAAAAAAAAAAAAAAAGTTGAATCACTACAGAAAGAACTGCCTGCCAAACTATTAGCAATGTATCAAAAATATGATGTTTCTTATAAATCTAGAATCACAGTTTATAATTCTCAGTCATCCTGCAGACACTTTGCAGCACCACTGTAGCTGCAAAGCAGGCACTAGACATTTTAAATTACTGGCCCTCCTGAAGGCCTCAAATGTAGTTTACAACTACCTTCAATTTTGTTCCATGCCTAGATTGGGCACAAAACTGAAACATCTAATATTTTCTTACAAAGAGGTAAAAAAAAAAAAAAAAGAGTACATGTTATACATTTGGTACAAACTGAATGCTTTGGCTAAACTATGTGCTATGCTTACTGAAGGACACAGAATTCTTTCTGAGAGGTAAAGGACACAGGAAAAAAGTTTATGACACCTTTGCTCACGCTACATTTTGAACTACTCTAATATAAAACAGCCTCTCGATAGTGCTGATGGACCACACAATATATTGAAGCCACACAGACCACTCCTTTCATTCTGTCTTCAGACTCTTTCTTTTCTTGGCTCTCTGATTTGGAAGTGCATGGAGAAACTGCATAGCTGGTACACATTTGCATGGTTTTAGCATGTTTAATTTAGATCCTGTAGTTACTATAGCTTCTCAGGTTTGGAGAACTGTATGCCGTTTAGACCTCATACTATTTAGGAATGCCAGACCACGGCTCCCTAGAAGGACAGCTGAGAGGTCACTGAAGCTTAATCAGTTCCATACTCACAGCACAGTTCACTCCCTGAAAGAGGGACTCTCCCCTGTACCCTTTCAGCTGCAACAGCCACACAACACTGAGATCAGAGGAATGACTTCTCCAGTTCACATGTCTGACTCAGCTCCTGGGACAGTTTTCCAAAGCGCTGTCAGTGTGTGAGCCATGTACTAAGATCCTGAAAAACAGTGTGCAGGGTGATCATGAATCATCATGGCAGAGCTAAGCAGAAGATAAACAGTCTGAAGCAGGTGTGAGAAGAAGAAAGATGGAATGGGAAAAAAATAAGCATACATGTATATAGGTGAAAAGGGTATTGCTGCATTTGCTTCCCCCTGTCCTTTCTTCTAAACAATATTTTTGGTAGCTTTTTCCTGTTGTCCTTCTACTTTGTGCCTTCTAAAATACTTTATGCAAATCATGACATTAAAAAAAAAAAAGGCAGAAAATCTGCAAGAGAGAAACCTCTGTCTCTTTTCAGAAGGGAAAAGAAATACCTTCTCCCTCCACCCTCCAAACTGGAAGGGGAGCATAGCAGTGAAAAATTTTCTTGAATCTTCTTCAATCATTTTTTTCTAACATGATGAAAACGTGTCTTCTGCTTTCATCTTCCCTGTCTTTACTCCTTCCCAATGTTTGCTTTGTTCTCATGATAAAATGGTGCATATCATTAACAGTCTTTAATGGACTTACTATTGTTTTGATTTTTTTTTCTCTTACAGAGCTGTAGTTGGTACCTGCAGCTGCTTACAAAGTATTTCAAACAACGTAAAACAAGTGGTCTGAATGATTCAAGATTATTAGTAAGGGCACACAGAGCCTTTCAACTCCATAAGACAAATTAAAATGCATCCTAAGATGATAGTGATGAAAGCCATACGCAATTATGTCCTAAAGTTTTACATGAAACAAATGTGGTCTGCTCAGAGATCTATTCTGTATCAAGAAACCCACTACATATGGCACTATTTAACAGGAGCTGGCAGTCTCCAAAGAATGGTTGCAGAACCAGTGTTTCATGAAAATTAATTGCTCCTTTAGCCCTGGAAGAGGTGCTTTAGCTCAGAATTTACACACTGCATAAAGATGTGTTAGGTACAGTAAGCCTTTAAGCAGAGTGGTAAGAATGTGGACCAATTCCACGACCACTTAACTCTTCTCTGCTGTTTAGAGATCTCTGTGAAGTAGAAATACACATAGTACCAGATAGTCTGGAATTTAACTACACAGAGGATGGAGTGTGAGGGAAAGGAATAACCTTTACCTTTACTGAAATAATCAAACTATATAACAGAGTTTAGTCAGAGTAGTTTTTTTTTCCTTTTTAATTGTGCTTCCTTCTTTTTACAAAAGGCACTGCCAGAAGGCAGCCCTGATAGCTGGCTCCAGGAAAACAAAGGTGCCAAGACACAGGGGAGAAAATGAACCTGTCCTTGGACTCAGACAGTAAAGGGTAAGATACAAATACAAGTTGTGTGTGCACAACCCATCTGACCACAGTTCCCTCACAATTATCTCTCCTGACAACACTGAAGAAGAGAGTGCACAGAGATTACCTCAGTCCCCAGATAGTAATTGCTACCAGCCCTCATACTATTGTTGTGATATATGAGATCCTCTACAGTTGATGTCCCCAAACCAAGGATATTGGTCTCTGAAGAATCCTGTAAGAAAATGAGCACTCCATGTAGCCATACGTTTTACACATCTTCCAACTGGTTCTGGGCATATGTCTTGCTTCCACCAGAGACCCTTTAATTAGTGGAAAGATGGAAAATCAAGAATGCCTGGAGTGCCTTACATGAACCAGTGTAAAGACAAAAATAAAAAATCTGTTAATATTTTAGACAGCTTCAGTCCTAATTTCTTACTTAATGTGTTTCTGGAATCCAAAATTAAATTCAGAAGAGCAACACCCTTGGAAGAACAAAACCACATTACGTATACTTGGACACAAAGGAGGAATGAGGATCAAACCCAAGAGATCAGAATAACTACACTCAATAATTCAAATTACTCAGTAATTAAAAAAAAATAGAGTACTTATGTTGCATAAACCTATGCATCAGCTGCTATTGCACTTACATTTTTTCATTCTACCAATGTTCCCTGCAGATACGCAACACCTGAGCTCCAATAAGCAGGTAAAAGTGAGGTTCTTATGGAAGCTTTGCAGGTAAACTCCAGGGATTAGCTGTATTTCACCTAAATACCTAAGTTCAGAGCACAAAATGCCATAATACTTAAAATTATAATAGTAAATTAAATTCTTCTTTCCTTCTAGTGCTCTTTAAAAAAAGTTTTAAGCATATTTTTTTCTGTTTACAGAAATAAACACTGATAATTTGCTTTTCCAGAAGACTTGAGTAAAGAAAGCTATCATTAAATCCGCGCAGAGCACAGACACCTGAAGACTCAGACACTTAGAGAAATGGTCTGGGAACTTTTGAATGCTTCCTGAAATGCTAAACATAGAAGGTTCCTCAGACACGTTTTTCTGGGCTCTGGCGCGAGTAGCAAAGGATTTTTCCCGGCTTCTTCCTATTCCCGTGCGTTGTGCACCCTCTAGTGGAAAAGAGAAAAGCAAACCAAACCACCCATCTTTTTCAATATTCAAACCCTTAGCTTTACTGTCAATGCAAGACAGGCCTTTTATTAAACACAGTTTTCCCTATTTCTCTGGGATTTCATCTATTTTTTTATTTCATGCCACACAACAGCTGAATACATTAATACGAATTTTAGATTGCCACAATGCTGTTACTGTGCAGGTAGTATGTGGTTTCATGAGACTTCTGTTGTAATCAAGGTCACTCATGCTATCTCTATATTAACAAGACACTTAATTGCTCATAATCAATAAGCAATCTCTCTTAGATGCCTGGAATCTCAAAGCCCTATCCATCCTCTGAAGTCATACTGCAATATCCCTTAGCCTAGCACAATTTTAATGTAGCTTGCACAATATTGAACACGATTTTGTCTGGACTTCCTGCAACTAGAACACAAAGTAATGATAACCAGGAAGTCCAGAAGTTACAAAAAAGAAGCAAAAAAGAATCTAAATTTACCAGACGAGGGCTAATCTTAACCATACAAAGGGGAAAACAAAAAAGCAAACAAACATCAACTAAAAACAAACAAAAAAAAACTTAAAAAAACCCCAAACGTATCAGTATATCTTAAAAAGGATTTGTAAGGAGAGTCAAGATTCTGGATGAGATAGAAGCAATGAAAGAAAAATTCAAATTAATGATCCTAAATAGATGAAAGTATTCAGAGCAAGTAGATCCTCACCCTTAGCCACAGAGACTGACTGGGAGATGTCTTAGAGAAGGTTAAGGGATACCTATGTTGGATATACATGGAAAAGCTAGCAGCTGCTTTGCACCGTGCCTGTGTCAGACAGATATTCTGTGAGATGGCAGAGTTCTTGTAATTTCTATAAACCATCATACCAAAACAAAGAGAAGTTAATATCTGATTAACTTCCACTAAAGACTGTAAGTAGTCATGTTGTTACGCTAACAGGACATAAAGACTTGGTTTTATAATAGGTCTATGTACTTAAAATGAGTTGACAGATGCATACTTGGCATCTCTCCAGTAAAAAAAACTTTGCTGCCTTTGGCTAAACAAGGGTGTCTTCTTTATGCTATTACCAGTTTTTCAGAGCAATCTGTACCATGAATTGCATGCAGTTATTTTTATGAGTGTATTTCATTTGGCAGTATGCAGCCCTTGAACAGTTTCCAAAAATAGAATGAACTCTATTTTGAATAAACCTGTTTTCTTATAATAATTGATTATAACATTGTCTTTATAATAGTTAAAATGGATAACCAGTAAAATTAGTGTGTACTGACTCAAGCATTTATATAGAATTTACTGAAAGGGACCTGATCCTGTGCTTCTGTAAGTAATGGGGTTTTTTCATGTAAGTCCTTACTAATTTACAGATAGGTCACTGTTAGACATGCTACACTGACTACTGTTAAACAAAAATGAGCAAGATTTTGGTAACAAGGACAGAATTAATTGGCCTTGTAGTATATGGTTCACAAAATGTTTCAGCAAACATCACATATATTTATATATATTAATACTGTTACAGCTATTGTTTTGATATTACAACATCCTGACTTTATGTACCTGAAAATTATCAGTTTCAATTGTACATATTATGGTCCTAAAGATAGGCTATATTATCTCTTCTCTTATGGGTATTACAGCATTTCTAAACTTATACATATCAGAAAAACTGAGTATATAAGCTCTAAGGCTCATGAGCAAAATTTTTATCCTCTCATACCTAGATTTCTAGTTACAATGTCTACTATCCATCTGAAGCACATTTTTTGCTGTAAAATAAACATGTTTTGTAAACATTTAGTAATGAATGTTTATGGTGATTTTGGGGGGGGTTCTTTGGGCTTTTTTTTTTTTTAACCAAACACCTCCCGTACTTTGGAACTTTTTCCACAGTCTTCTTGTAATCCATGCAAATACCTAACTTAAATATCTTCATGCTTTTTAAGCCTAACCTGAGATTATGTGCATATCAGGTACATTAACCTGATTTTATCCTGATAATTTACCTCTCTGTCTTTTGGCCCCTCCACAGTAATGATAAGGAAGAGCTCTCCATGGCAAGTATTGCCTTGTGTCGGATTTCAGTTAAACAAACACTCTTTGAAATGACATTTCAAAAACAAAACATAACTTGATACTTGCAAAAAAAGAGTAAATCATACTCAAGATCAAGTACTGCACAGATTCTGTACATGTTTGAGACAGTGACTTTAAAATTCAGATGACAAATTTAGAACCAATACATGTACCCAGAGCAAATGCATATCATATGTATGTGTATATATAGAGAGAAAAAACCCACACACATTGCTTTGCTCTTCTTCAGTGTATTTTACTGGCTTTGTAGCATTAGAAAAGTATCAGGTTTTCTGTACTGTGCATACACAAGTGCTCTTGATGTCACTACCTTGCACACACAAACCCAGATAAATATACACTTCTGTATTGCAAACCATATGTCTTGCCATAAAACTGAACTAGCACATACACCAACAAATTTATTTGTTTAAACACAAAATCCCTTTCTCTGGGATGGTATTTTTGTTTGCTTTAAGAAATCTGAGTGATCCTCTGGCTTGTACTCTCTCATGTCTCATGACAACCCTCTAGCGACCGAGGCTCTCAGTTCATGCACCTAGTCTGCACTGGTGAACAATTATTCATGTTTGTAACATCTCCCCTCCCTTGTCTGCACTCAGACAAGATCACATGATTAACCAGTATTTTTTTTCCTCCCACTGATTCACATATACCATTTGTTGCTTGATTCCTCTGACACAAATAGGTACTAACATTCAAATCTTTCACAGAGCCCAAACCACCACTTCAAATGCATATTGCAACATGAATAGTATAGTGTTATCACAATGTCCTGTTGTTAGGTTACACTGCCAGTTCTACATGAGCCAGTTCAGGCACCAGCAGCCTAACTGGAGCCATGGTCATAACCAGGCAGTTTAATCTAGCTCTGAAGTGGGTTTCACTGCTGCAAATAAGAGTTTACTAAAGAGACAGCTATTTCAAAAGCTCAGGAATACCTAGCATTTAGTATAGGTACACACTTTGCCTGGTCAAAAACACCACTAAAGAAACAGGGTAAAGCAATTTAGTATTTCTGTTAAAACTTTGAAACTCCTTAAAAGCCAAAATCAATTATTTTTTTCAGATATTTAGTTAAAACAACTGAAACCAAAACACAGCATACCCTGTTTTCTCACTTGCTATATTCCATGAAAAAGTATCTCATTATTTTTTCTAATTACAAAAGTAACACATTTGTATAGTTTTAACTTGCATCTCTGCCTTTTAAACCCAGTTTCAACTCACTGAAGCAGCCAACAAATATAGATTTAACTATATACAAAAGGTATTTTAACTGCAATGCAAATTCAATACCAAAAATAATTAAAAAAAGCAGCTCTGCTTGAAATGTGTACAAATCAATTCATTACTGTGATTTGAAAAGAACTGTTTGTTAATACAGAGATTACCAAAGGCCAGAGTTGATAAAGTCCTAAATTTCTATGGGTAAAGTTTTACTGAAAAACTGACCATCTGTAAGATACTTCATTAATTTTTAATTTTTTTGCCCATTTAACTAATTTTCCCTTTTAAGAAGCATGGTGGGCACACTTCACCAACATATAGCAGGCTTTTCTACAGGAACCTCACAACAAGGTTTGAGGGGTGTCCCAGGGGACAGTCATCAGCAGGAGCTGGTCTTGTGTCCTCTGCACATGGGATCCTGGCACTCTCTATTGCTGGAATGATTTTTAGGCCAAGCAGCAGAAGAAACACAAGCACACTGAACCTCAGCAATTTCAAATCTCCATTAGCTCCTTGCAAGATGCTAACCACTGGCAGAAGTTTAACCTGTCAGAAGTATCAGTAAATTGCAGTAAGGGTCAATTAGGTAAAAAATTAAGAAGCTTACCAATTTATTCTGTAATGAAAAGTATGAATGCAATTTAGCACAATATGAGACGATGCCAAAATACAGTCTATAAGATAAACTGTTTCAGTAATGTTTTATAAATGCCCTCTAACACATCAACAGATTCATGATCTTTGACAAAGAGCATTGCATTAGCAAAGATATAATAAATCTGTAATAATTGCATCAATTACTACGGACTGTGACATTGATGTGTCTGAAATTTTATAATACTTATTTTATCAGTTTTTACTTCTATTCATTTACTGTATTTCTTCTTATGTAAACTTTGTACAATCATTTACAATTCCATCTAGGCACAGAACAAGCTTGCTATTTTATTCAAGATACAACCTTCTTTATGAAAATAACCCCACAAAACCCCCTACTTCACATTTTCAGCAGGAGAAACCTCTTGAAACAAGACATTTGTTTCAATTTGGCCACTATCTCATTATTATCAAAAATCAAAAGCCATTGCTGGCTTTGTGGTATTTAACTTAGCTTTTGTGAAGAGCTGAAACTATACAAACACTAGCCGATTGCACACATCAGAACCACTGCTCTTGCTAGCACTGCCACCTGCTGCTGATGCTAATTTTACTTCCTGATCCAATTTTTTTCAGTTAATTTCACCTAATCTATAAGAAAGACATATAAACACTTACTTTTTAACTATTTTAACCACCACTCGCTGTTTCAGTATATGTTGGCAGCAGATCCATGAGTGCCTTATTCTCATGCTTTTCTAAACACACATAATAATCAAAATAAAGAATCAAGACTGTCTGCTTTTTGGAACTTTTTGTTTAGGATCCTGTATGTGTTTCTTGAGAGATTTCAACAGAATAAAAATTAGGACTAAATCAACTAATTATAAATTTATTAAAATCATATTTATTTTTTAAGCCAATAAATCTAGCACAAAAATTTATCACATTAAAGAAATAGGTTCTACTGTTCTTTAGAAAGTAGACCCAATAAAGTGTTGTAGGATATTATTACTTAAGTAAGGTCTGCAGCTTTGCAGTATCAATAGAATGCTACAAATTTAATCTGAGGGGGCCATTGTTCAGTGAGAGAGAGACTATTACATGTTTTCTTTGCAACTGTCTTTGGAACTAACCTAGATTTCTATACAGACAAAAATGCAGACAAACTGAAAAACACTTTGAAACTCAAACTTGGTACATGTACATAGTTTAGTTTTGTAAGTTTATATATGTGTGTCATCGTGGGTTTTGAAATTTATTTAATTATATGTTTGTATAGTAACTTAGTCCTAAATTATATGTTTGTATATTTAAACATGTAACTTGGTCCTAAATCTACTACGAAATTTCACAGGTAGTAGGTAAGCCGTGCGACCAGAATGGTTAGCTTATACTGTTGCTCAGAATATTGAGATGGAAGGTAAATCTTCCTTTCCAGTGCCTTGTCTTGAAGACTTAATTCCAGGAAAAAATCATCACTAAAGTTGCTGAAATGCAAAAAGATAGACTGTGGGGAAAAAATCACTGACAAACTTTTGGGGCAGATTTCAGGAATCAAACTGAGGAAATGTTTCTGCTCTACTGAATTTCCATGGCAAGGTTTTTTGGTAGCAGGGGGACTACAGGTGTGCCAAAACCTGTCCATCAGAGCCAGTACCAGCCGGGTCAAAGACAGACCCATGACCGAGCCCATCGGTGACTGTGGTGGCATCTCTGGGACAACAGATTTAAGGAGGTGAAAAAGTTACTGCACAAGAGCAATTGCAGGCAGAGAGAGGAGTGAGAATCCATGAGAGAAGCAGTTCTGAAGAACAAAGTCAGTGAGGGAGGAGGGCGAGGAGCTGCTCCAGGTTACAGAGCAGAGGCTGTCCCACAGCACCTGATGCAGCCCACGGTGAGACAGCCCTGCGCCTGCAGCCCAAGGGAGGTCTGTGGTGTAGTAGAGATCCACTTGCATCCCATAGAGAACCCCACACATGAACAGGTGGATGCCTTGAGGAGGCTGTGACCTTGTAGGCAGCCTCTGCTAGAACACCTGTGGCCCCATGGAGAGGAGCCCACACTGGAACAGGTTTGTGGGCAGCACTTGTGTCCCCTTCGGAGCAGTGCAAGGAAGAACTGCAGCCCGTGGGAATGGACACACTGGAGTGTGGCTAAGTATGAAAATGAAAAAATATCACTCTCATCCCTCAGCTTGGGCAGATACCCCTGGGTCCTCAGCCTGGGCAGCAGCAGCTGGGTAGAAAAGGGCCTGGGCTGGAGCAGACTGCTGCATATCCTGCATCACTCAACAGCTGTAACAGACAGCCCTCCCAAAGCTGATTTAACCTACTTACCTGTTTACAGTGACAACACCCAGC
>WBMV01005711.1:142519-240914 GCA_013396655.1 Campylorhamphus procurvoides
GTTCCTATCCCATGCCCCCGTCCCTGTCCCTTATCTCCTCTCCCTGGCCGTGTCCCTGGCCCTCTCCCATATCCAGTGTCCCTGTCCTTGTCCCTGTGCAGTGGTACTGTCGCCGCGGTGGTGCCGGGATGTGTCCCTGTCCCTGTCTGTGTTTGTTGTATGTGTTCGGCCGGGAAAACACGTGGGTTGTCCGCGTTCAGAGAAGCTTTTCTTGGCGAAATCTTCCCCTCCTTTAAGGCTCTTTAGAGCTGGTGTTGGTTGGCAATGTAAATTTCACTGCGTTAAGAGGTGGGCGGGACAAAGATTTGTTTTGGAATAGCGCTATTACACTAATGACAGGAATTTGTTGTGTCAGTATTTTTTTTTGTGATAATGTCACTTGTCCATACAGTGTTAAACTTAGTTCTTCTACTTAAATCCTTTTACTAATGGAGGATATATTCTCCTGCACTTTTGTTCCCTTTTTTTTCCTGTTTTTAACTTAGTTGGCACCATGACAGACTTTGAGGGGAACCCCCGCCAGGACATGGTTTCTCAGCTGCACAGTTTTGCTGCGGTGGGAGATGCAGCCAGGCTGAAAGCCTTGCTCCGTCTCACTCCATCAATTGTGAACGCGGCTGCAGGGAACGGCTGGACAGCCCTGATGTTTGGTGCCAGGAATGGACACCTTGAGGTTGTGCGAGTTCTTCTTGAACAAGGGTAAGGTGCTTAGGAGGCCCTGCTCAAGAGCTCTAAAATCCATCCCTTTCCTGCCTGTTTCAGTTTTATCTCAGAAAAGTGAATTTACCTAGAAGACACAATTTTCATGGTTTAAACTCAGGGATGTGTGTAATTTTATAACTGGGTTCTGCTATTGCATAATGCTTTCCATATTTGCTAAGAAACTCTAAAAGTTGTGAGAATCTCTAAAATTATTCTTTTGATCTTATGGAATATATTGTCATTCCTCTCAGAAGCCAACAGAATAAAACATATTTTGCATCCCATTCCAGACACTGTACTGAATAAATTTGGTGTATGTGGTTGTTATATTTAGATTTTTTCTCTAAACTTTATTTGCAATCTACCTGCAACTATGTTATAGTGCAGAATGTATTTTGACCTACTGACTCTTTAGGACTTGACAGACCTAAGTTACCAGTTGATAAATTTCAGTTGTATCTCAGTTTTTGGACAATACACATCCTTCTCTTTCCTTGACCTTGTCAGCCTTATTTTCTTAAGTTGTTATGAGAACAGGCATGTTCACTGCTTGTCAAAATCTTGCAATTTTGAAGTCATCTGTTGTTCCAGTGTTTCAAGACACTCAAAAATGAGAATGCTTCAGTGTTCTCAAGACCCCAAATAAATTTCATCTCAGGCCTGAATAAAGTCCAGATACAAATATTTCAAATGTAAAGCATTTCAAAAAGAAGGGTTAGGGTCAGATGTGATTTAGCTGAGTTCTACATTAATCAAGCCTATGCTGTTCCTTTCTGCACTTTTAGTTACAGAACCAAGCAAATTTAGTTCATTCTGTAGTTATGACTAACTTCAGGCATAGTATTCCACAGCCTCCAGTAATCACCCCACCCTTTTTTCTTACTTTTTTAAGTCTTGCACAAATCCTGTGTCTCTACTGAGGCTCAGAATGATGCACTGTGAACCACTGGTTTGTACTATAATCAGTAGCATGTAGAGGAGTATCTCAGTGCCAGGTTTCGTGGACTGAAGAATCTCCTGAGATTTTGGGGAATTTAGCAGTTGGGGAACAGGATAACAGTCTTTTTAAATTATGCTTACTGTCAAAAAAAATTGTATATGTCTTTCCAATGCCCTTTTCAGGGTTGTTCTCTTAGGCAATTGAATATAGTTCCTGAGGTGATGCTGTGACCTTGTCGGTCTCATTGTGGTTAATGCTTACTTGTGATTAGTTTGACAAATAGTTGCTGGTTATATAAATGTGAATGTCTATGAAGGTAATATTTCATAGCATTACAGAGAATAATCCTGAAAAGCTAGTCAGGTTTTTTGTATCAGAGAATTACAGAATCATAGAATATGCTGAGTTGAAAGGGACCCACAGAGATCATCAAAGTCCAGCTCCTCTCCCTGCACAGGACACCATGTGTCTGAGAGCATTGTCCAAATGCTTCTTGAACGCTCTCAGCCTTGGTGCTGTGTCCACTGCCCTGGGGACCCTGTTCCATCACCCATCTGTCCTCTGGGGGAAGAACCTTTTCCTGATAACCAACCTGAACCTCTCCTGACACAGCTTCAGGCCATTCCCTTCGATCATATCACTGGTCACCACAGAGAAGAGATCAGTGCCTGCCCCTCCTCTTCCCCTCATGAGGAAGCTGCAGACCAGAGTAAGGTTTCCTCCCAGTCTCCTCTTATCCAGGCTGAACAAGCTTCCCTTCTAGACCCTCCATCAGCATCATGGCTCTCCTTTGGATGCTCTCTGATAGCTTTAGATTGTTCTTACACTGCTCACAATGTAAGCCTTCCTTGATCTGAGGCCACACCAGCTCAGAGTAGAACAGCACAGTCACCTCCCTCAACCCGCCTGACCCACATGTATTTATCCATGTTTGAGAACAGCTACAGGGAATGCTTATCGACTAATAAAAAGAGATTTTGGTGATCCAAAGAGTTGAGTCCACTGTTGTGGAGATTGAAGAGCAGCCTGATCACAGTCTGCACATACCTGAGCAGACAGAAGAGGGAAGAGAAATCAGAACAAAATTCAGTTGACTGAGAGACAGGAAATTAAGTAGAAAATTAAGTAATATTTTGGCTAAAGGAAACACTATCTTTAGAGATGAATTAGCAGTATTCTTAAGCACAAAAAACTTCATAAATTACATTTTGAATGCTTTTCTAAACTATACTTGAAATTCCTCAGAAGCTACTGTGGTTAAGACAAAATCTCAAAACGGTCTTTCCTGTGGTACAGTAAGCTTTGTATCAGTAGCAGTAATATACTGGCATCTTCTGGTTTTAAAACTGATGAATTTAGCCCCAATCTACTCTACAATTTCTACTTCATAATGACATTTCTGTTTTGTTTGCTCATTTGAGTTAAGATTGACAAAAAGTAGTGTGTTATTTTGACTTCCCAATTGAACCTAGTCTGTTTCAGGTTTGAGTTTGTTTCTGGTTTTAATATTCAGATATGATATATATCATGAGGCAGTGTTTCCTCAGCTGTGTCATTTTGGGTAACAAAGAGATCCCCAGAGGGACAACCACCACAGTTGTAGGGGTGCTACTTCTGTCATGAAGCAGGGGTCATATTCTTGATTCTAATTTTATTATAAATCATGGAATTATAAAATACCCTGAGTTAGAAGGCACCCACAAGGATCAATTCCTGGCCTTGCACGAGTGAGCCCCAAGAATCACACCTGAGAGTGTTGTCCACATGTGTCTTGAACTTTATCAGACTTGGTGCTCCAACCACTTCCCTGGGGAACCTGTTCCAGTGCCTGACTGCCCTCTGGATGAAGAACCTTTTCCTAATATCTAACTTAAACCCCCCTGACTCAGCTGCATACTGTTTTCTCACTGTTCACCAGAGACAAATCAGTATGTGCCACTCTGTTTCCCCTCCTGAGGGTGCTGAAGACCACAATGAGGTCTCCCCTCAGTCTCCTCTTCTCCAGGCTGAACAAGCCAAGTGACCTCAATAAAATATTTTATTGTAAATGTTTTGATGCTGCTTTCAGTAGCTTCTAGAAAGTAATGCTTCCTAAACTGTTTGGGGTTTTGTTTGTTTTATTAAAAATTTTAATTACTGGTTATGAGGAACAGACCTGTAGCCTGAATTTCAAAGTTCTATCTTGAGCTATTTTTTTACCATGATACAGTGTGTGGGATTTTTACTTAATCCACTGCCATTGTAGTGCTGCATGAACCTGAAGTGAATCTGAAGTGGATCAACAAAAATGAGAAATCTAGCCTTAGCAAAAGAAAATGAAGTATGGTTACTTTTCATTACCATGATGCTGAAGATTTAACCTAAAGAGTGCCCAGTATAGTCAGAGTGTCTAGAGGTTCTTGCATCATAGTAGTATCAGATGCATGTGCTGTAAGAATAACACACCCCCTGGACTCTTCATAAGTATATTTACCCTGGTAACCACAGTTCTTTTCTGTTTTTTCAGGTGTGACAGATCCATCATTAATAAATCAAGGCAGACAGCTCTGGACATCGCTAAATTTTGGGGGTACAACCACATAGCTAATTTGTTGGCTAATGTGAAGGGTGATCAGAAGCCTAGTTTTTTGTCAAATGATGTGAAAGAATATGAAAATTATTTTGGTGTGACACTTCTGGACAGAAGGAGTGATAAAAGAACAGATTCCAAGTGGCTGAGTAAAAAACAAAGCCATCCAACTACAGTATACATCCTTTTCTCAAATCTAAGTCCCCTGGTTACTTTGGGTGGGGGAGTGGATAGTTCCCAGCAACCAGAAGTAAAGCTTTGTAGGCTGTACCACAATGATGTGGAGCAGTGCATGAACCAAACTGAAGAATGTACCGTGATTTTTCTTGGAGTTGAACTTCATCAGAACCTGATGGCTGCTTGCAATGGAAGAGTTCTGCAGGAAGATGAAGAGGATGGGTTAGTTGCTTGGTTTGCTCTTAGCATAGATTCTGCTTCTGCTGAGAAATTTAAACAAAAGCATGAGGACTGTTACTTTCTTCACCCACCAATGCCAGCACTGCTGCAGCTACCTGAAAAAGAAGCTGGTAAGATGCATAAAATGCAGCAAGTACTACATACATAATTAGAAAGATAGACTTTGGGATTCACAGAGGTGCAGTGTAAGGAGATACCACTGCTAAGGAACTGGGTATTTTCAGTTCTTTAGAAATATTTTTATTTTGAAAGTCTGCAGTGATTTTGTTAAGAATTTTGTATGCAAGAACATGTGCAGTTGTAAAGGGCTAACTTCTGCAGAGCAATGTTAGTCTGTCAAACCTATTGATCATCATGTTTTTTTAAATGGTACTATTTAAATATTCATGCATGCACATTAGTGTTCTAAAAAGAAGGGAGAAAATCTCTCATTACTGAGTTTTCTTTACAAGAAATGAGATTTTCATCCCTAGTAAGACTGTGTTGGATACTCATCTGAGAAGGAAGTATTGAAAAGTCAGGATACCAAAGTGAATGAGTGTTATTATGGAAATGTTAACAACTGCTGTTCTAGCAGTTCTGCTTTTGCAGAAGGATAAAGGGCAAGCTTGACTTGTGACTCAAGTGTAAATGGAACAATGCATTATTATGTCAATACCAATAGTCCCCCTAAAATGCTTATCTGGAAAAGGTTTGATATATAATTCTGGCACTTTGCCCAGACAGAGTACATTCTGTGACAGACAGGGTGTATTGATCCAGATAAATTTGTTTCTGAATGTATAAATTGCTCTTTTGTTATATGATACTGTGTTCTATTGCATGAGTTGTGGTCTGCATAACTCACATTGCTCAACTTTTCTTGTGGGGGATTACGATGTTAAACGTTACTACCCATGTTTTTTATACTGTTAAAGGCTCACATGAATTAGTATTTGACTTTGTGAATTTTCAATGTATTCTTTTAAAGGAGTGGTAGCCCAGGCTAGATCTGTTCTAGCATGGCATGACCGGTACCGATACTGCCCAACGTGTGGGAGTGCAACCAAGACTGAAGAAGGGGGTTACAAGAAAACTTGCTTAAAAGAAGATTGTCCCAGTCTTCAAGGAGTTCACAACACATCATATCCAAGAGTCGGTGAGAATATTGCAGAATAGCTGCTCAAAAAGTGGCTTGTTTGTATTATATACATATAAATCAATTTATTTCTAGTTATGTCAGCTGCTCACTTCTGTCCCAGGTCTTACATACTTGTTTCTCCCCAGAGCATGGTGTCTAAGCTCTCTTTAGGTCTAAGTACTCCAAGCTTCTCTTTCTTGCAGTAGTCTGTAATACAGAATTGCTGTGAAAATACGAGTCATTATTGCAAAAAGTAGTATCAGTTAGGAATTCCAACAAATAAATGAGATACTAAAAGTATGAAAGGTTGGTCACATTTTATCTTTCTTTCTCCCCACCTGCATATTGCTTTCTCACCTTGTGCAAGCCGTCTGAACTTGAAATAGCTCTGTATCAAATTTGGCCCTGTGTCAGAGTTCTGATACAGTGCTCATTTTTGTGTAGTGCCACTTGGACTCTATTAGCCATCATCACTGGCTTACACTATTTGTTGTCAGTCACAAACTGCCAGGCATATTTCTACCAAGAATATAAGCTCTTATAGACAATTTTTCTATCTCTGTCATTCCCCTCTCTCTCATACCTTCTTTTGTTCATCTGCTGTATTGGAAGTGTATCATGTACACTGATGGGGAAACAAGGACGGCAAAAAAACTTACCCTTTTTGTTCCTGGATCATGTAGTGACGCTTTGGTTACCTTTCATTTCCCTACCTTATGCTCTCTTCTGCAATTGTAGTTCTGGATGTTGTATGCATGTCATGTTTCTGAATTCCATATTCTCCTACGTTCTCTAGATACATCTTTGTAGCAATCAAAGCTATTCTGTCATATTCTTCTGTCTTGTGGACTGTAGTGAAGCTTGCTAAAATATTAGTGGCTGTTTCTTTACAGTCTCTAGCACAACAAACTTAGAGGAAGAATGTGGTTGGCTAGGAAAGGCCGATGAACCAGCATCTACTAAGGCCTTTCTCTGAAGGAAGTATACAGACAGCAACGCTTCAAATTCCATGTTGTACCATGTGGCAGATAACTTTGAGCAGGCTAATAGCCTTTAAAATTATTGTTTATAGTGGGTGCTGAACCAAGCCTTTTCATACTAGTGTTTTGGGGAAAAACCCACATGAAAAACAACAGCAAGAGAAAAATCATAGAGAGGTAGGTAATAAAAAAAAACTAAACAACAGCCAAAACATTGAAATACTTAAAAGCTAGGTAACAGTAGAAAAAGGAGAAAATATCACAATATCAAATGAACAGAGTTGATGATACAAATGGAAGAAAATACTAAACTAGAAGAAAAAAGATACAATGACCAGAAGTGAGAAAGTAGGTGAAAGTGCAACATCGTAGAAGAGGCTGATACCAAAGAGTAAACAAAGTCAAAGGTGGAAGGTTTAGTCAGTATTTGCATTGTTGCCAGAGTATCTGGTTCTTCTTTGGTATTCAGAAAAGTACATTCTTCAGACCTCTGAGGGCATAAAGAAGGTGATAATAAATGAGTTTGCTGCAGTAACCAATGCTATATGCTGGATGCATACCTAGGGTAGAGTTGCTCATATTCTTAGCAGATTGTGTGCTTTGGTTGCAGGTAATTTCTGTCCTGCATTTCAAGCCTTGGTTAGTAAACTGCTTCTACTAAGCATATATGTTGCAAAACAAAATAAACTGATACCTTGATGGGAGAAAAACTCCAAAGTGACATAAAATGATAGCTTGCACTGGCAATGTAGACAATTATGATTTCAATCACTTAAAGGTATCTTACGTGTCTTTACATGCATTGGTATTGAATAGGCTGAAATTTATTACTGCTTTTAAGTCCCTCAAATGTTGAAATACAATCCTTTCATGTCCCTTACAGATCCTGTTGTGATAATGCAAGTCATCCATCCAGATGGGAACCACTGCCTTTTAGGTAGGCAGAAAAGGTTTCCCCCAGGAATGTTTACCTGTCTTGCTGGATTTGTAGAACCTGGTAAGTAATTTCTTTTCCCATATCAAATATTGTTTTGTCACTTAACAGTATTGTACATTTACAATAATGCAGAAATATATCTCATGATATGTCAAATTAATGTTTTTGCTTCCTGTTAGGAGAGTTGTTGTAATAAATACACTTATTCTGTAGTTTGCAGTGGCTGATTTATAAAACAAAAAGCAACATGACTAAATAAAAAGTTTAAGTCGTTTTCTTATGCACTCTTAAATCACATATTTAAGTGAAAAAAAATTTAAAACTCATATAAGGTTCTTTGTTTGATGATATTTAGCAAAGGATTTTAGCATAGGAAAAACAAAGGTTAAAGTCTAACTTAAGGTTAACATAAATTTAGTCATATGCTTGCATGTTTAGGCCTTGTTTGATTATATGGAAGATAAGTAGAAATTATATAATTTTGAAATATAAAGTGGTATTTTCCTTGCTGTGTTAAGCAGTAATAATTGGAATTAATTACAAAGTATTCTGCAGATATATAATTATCATAAAACATTATTATATTGGAAATACTTCTTAATCACCCATGAAACTAAGGTGTATAACTGAATTCACTAAATGTGTGCAGGTTGACAGACCATGACAGCATGAACAAGTTTATTCAGATACCATTTGAAAAAGGTCAGGTTGTTTATTTCTTCATACCTTTCCTTTTTCTGATGGTCTGATTATTTTCTGATACTGAATTCAAATATATAGAGTGAAATTTAAGAGTAGCCAATGATAAAATCAGCTCCTCTAGTCAGCTGAACATAACCAAACTAAAACCTTTGGCTCTGATACATGGAATATCTTCTTTAATGAACCTGTATTCAGTGATTACAATACAATACTTGTGTGCATATGGAAGCAAAGCTTTCCCTTGCAATTTAAGTTTGCAGTATTAAGTGTTGACAGAATGAAAGATGAGTCAGGCAAAGTGAATAATACCATGCAGAAATGTGAGTGGCTGTTTTCTTACTGTGGTGATTTTAAATATTGGTTTTTCTTACAATCATACTGAAAATCCAAAAATTAGCACAACACTATTTATAAATTAACAGATTAGCATTTCAAGACTAATTAAAGGAGCAATGTATTTGCTATGCTTTTCTGACATTTTAGTTGTGGTAAGAATTGTTTGTGTGTAGGATAAATTATCAATTCAGGAAATAAATACTAGGATGTAGAAATTATTACACTTTATTTTCAAAGTTCCATTTTGCTGTAGTGGCTGGTTTTACCCAATTTAGACTTTTTATCTTGTGCTTGAGGTCTGTGCCCTGATCTGTGAACTAGATCTTTATAGATAATTGCCTTGGGCAGTTTCAGATCTTTGGAGTCAGTTCAAAGCACAGGATGTGATTGTTGCTTGGAGGGTTTTCATCAGCTGCTTGTTCTTTTCCCTTTTTGATTAGGCGAAACAATAGAAGATGCTGTTCGAAGAGAAGTAGAAGAGGAGGCTGGAGTCAAAGTTGGCCATGTTCAGTATGTCTCTTGTCAGCCATGGCCAATGCCCTCCTCCCTAATGATTGGCTGCTTAGCTGTTGCAGTGTCCACGGAAATTAAAGTTGACAAGAATGAAATAGAGGATGCCCGCTGGTTCACTAGAGAACAGGTGAAGTTCAATTTAATTTCCTTTTTCTATTGATTAGTTTGGTGTACAACAGATACTTGAATTTTTTTTTCAGCAAGTTGAATGGGCATGTATACTCTCCATTTTGTCATACTACAGGTTCACTATATCATAGTACAGGTTCACTATATCATAGTTGTAGATTACACACAACCAGAGAAAGGCAGATACTCACAGTAAAGTCTGAATCACTTGCAAGCCCATTTTATGACATTTTTGCCAGTTAGCTTTTCACCTTTCTTGTTTGGGAGGTATCCAAGTTATTCTTATTTTAACTGACTTCCTTAGCAAACCTGTGCTTTTCATTTTGGCAGAAGTTGTATTTAATAGCATTCATCATAAGAGTTTATTCAAACAAGCATGCTACCAGATTTGTGGTGGGGAGAGGGGGTTAGGTTAAGAACTCTGGGAATTCAGTAGTTTGGACCTCTTTGTCCATGCTGTATTTTACACAGAGTATACTGTGCATTAATAGAAATTCCTACATTTGTCTTCCTTGAGTTGTTAAAATATAGTCAAATAAAAGAGAGGCAAAAAAGACCTTCACAGAAAGATTCCAGTTCACAAGTAGAAGAAGAAAAAATTGCCTACACAAAATATTCTTCACAGGTTTTCCCACAGGCAAATTAGGAGCTAAACTTCTAATAGCACTGGACTTCTGCCTAACATTTCCAAGTGCTTAGATTGTAAGTCAGCTTGAGGGCAAAGCTAGTCACCTGCAATCTCAGTATATTTCTGTCAACAGCACTGGGAGCATTATTTTAAATGAGTATCAGTTCTGAATACAGCTGGTCACAAGCAGGTAGAGCTGGAAATAAATGTACTTCAGAAATGAACTGTACTAAGTGTATTCCCATGTTGCTTGCAGCTGCTTCAGAAAGCTGAGAAAACACATCTCCTTTGGCACTACACATAAAAAGAAAAAAATATTTGTGTCACAGTGTAGAGCACCATCTGGTGGTCCCTAGCACAAAAAGACAGTGTTAGATTCTGTATAGTTTAATATTCTCTTCTAAAGACAAAAAATCCCCTGTTTTTATTTCAGGTTGTGGAAGTTCTCATCAAAGGAAACCAACGTTCCTTCTTTGTACCACCAAGTCGAGCTATTGCACACCAGTTGATAAAACACTGGATTGGAATGAATGCTAATCTTTAATTCAAGTAATTGATTTCCTTAAGCTAAGTTACTTTTCCTATTGAATGCTAATTAGGAATAATTTAGAATTGTTTATGGAGTAAATGTGCAACCAGGTGATTTTTTGAGTCTTTCCTTTGGTTCCTGGACTAAACCGTGCAAGTTGTTGGAGCTGTTTTCAGAGCTGACTTAGAAGTGGCCAACTATTATCCCAAACAAACAGCAACAAATAGGTAGAATTGTTGTGCACAGGCTGCTTTTTTACCCTAGAATCAAAATATTATGCTTTTTGCTGTTATACTTTCAGTGTTTGATTTGGTGCTTCCTGCACTGGAAGAAGTTACACCATTGCAAAGTCTGACCTTGCCAGCTGTTTGAATTCTGCATTTACATCCTCCTATTTTGTCTTAATTATTTCTTTCCCATTTTTGCCCTTCTCCATTTTTTAAATTCTCCCTGTCACAAAAATCATCCTTCAGGGCTGAAAATCTTACTGACAGTGGTTATTTTTAAGCTAATAGCATATGTAAATGTGTGTTATCTTTTGCATTAATAATCTAATTTACATTAATGCTCTAAGCATTTATTCATCCATTCTGATTTGGTCTACACTTAGCCAATTGTATGTCAACCTGAATTTAAAAGTACAGGATAATACTTTGTTTTCAAACTATCTCCAAAAAGCCTAAATATTAGTACTTACTTTTGCTAGGCAGTGACTTATGTCATTTGCTGAGAATTAGAAATGAAACTGTAGAGTAATGGAGGAGAAAGAACAAGACATATCATCTCAAAATACGCACAAAATTCTTTATGGAAATGGAGATACTAAAGTTGTTACTGCTATTAAGTTTACTGTTGAAAGAGGTGTATTAACTTCAGGTTTAAGACAGGAAAAGCATTATATGAATTAAAATATTTACTTATGTAGACTTAATGCTACAGTTCAGATTTATGCCTTAATTTATGAAGTTGCTGAAAAGAATGTTAATATTTTTAAAATAAAAATATGTTATTTTTATTACTAATGTCATTATGTAATGGTTTGTAGTCTGTCATTCTGCAGTAATTTTAATGATATAAAAAGAAATGCAAATGACCCAGGGGAATACAACTATAGTGATAAATATAAACTTACTATTAGATGGTGATTTGTTTAGTCAGAGTAGTTCGATTTTTTTTTTTTCCTTAAACAGCAAATGATGTCACATTTTTTCAAAATTTTTGGCAAACTGGAATCAGTAAAACTGTTCTACAAATCCTGATTGTTCTCTTTTGTCCTTTCCAATGTCACACTATGCTCAGCAGTTTTGGGGTTTTTTTGGTAAGGCAGTGCATATAAAACTTGAAAGCAAAAAGTGTTTCTGACAGGCTTGGAACACTGGACATATTACACTGCTTCATTCTCTCCCTTGTTTCTACTCTATGTACAAATGAAGACAACCAGGTTATCTCCCAGGCTGTCTGGAAAGGAGAAGGAAGTAATACACTGCTTCCCTTAAAAATTGTTTTTACAGAGAAGGGGAATTGTGAAAAGCTGTCATGGGCCACAGTTACCAGCAAGACTGCATGTTATCAGCTATTTAATCTTTTTTAAAAAGGTGTGGGACAGAATAAAGCCTAGTTGCAGGTTGCTCATGCAAGTAAAGGATAACATTGAAAAGTGGTGGAAGTGAAGCAATGAAAGGAAGTTTCACCCAGTTCTGTGTTGATTGCACATTAAGAAGGATGAACAAGAACGGAAACGAGCAGATGGAAGAGGGAGGATAAAACAGAGCGCAAATATAGGGAGTGTAAAAATAAATAATCACTTTGAAGCAACTAAATGTACATGTCTAAGACCCATACAAATACTAGTTTTTCATGCAGGAAATTATTGTGAGTTGTTAGATGGGCTTGTAACTGTGAAACTCCAAACAAAGTAGCCATAACCAGTAGCAATAATAATCTGCCTTATTTCTTATTTGAGACTCTGTATAACAATATATGTCTGCAATTACAATGCTAATAAATAATTTTTATTTTGCTGCATGAAAAAAAGGCAGAAAAAGAATAATAGAACAAAGGAAACCACACTTGAATAATCTCTGATTTTGAGAGTAATATTTTAATGATCTTTCAATTCTAATAACTTCTAGTGTGTCAATGATTTTTAATATTTATGCATTTTCAAAATCTAACCCAAACTTTTTCAAATGCTTTTTAAGCTTTTGTTTCCTTTTTCCCTCCAGTAGAGATGAACCATTTGCAGAGAAAATGAATAGCTTTTTCAAGAAAATTACATTTATTTAATCATGTTCAAAGGAAAGCTTCTCCTGGCTTTTTATTGCTTAATTTGCCCTGTTTGTAGGTCAAGGCTTGAATTTTAGTTTGAAAATTTTCTGAGGAACAGTTTTCGTTTTCAGTTTAGCTGTGAAATGTCAAATTAGAGAACCAAATGCTGTAGTTATTTAGCAACTACAGCAATTTAGAAAAGTTTCAAGTCAAATTTAGCAGCAATTGAATATAGAGTGTAGTGGTTCTGACTAAAATAAGGTCAGGGAAACACCTCCATAAGATCCCAGTAGTTTGTCTTATCCAAAAGACAGCAGCAGCTTTGCAAGCAGGCTGTTTTTAGCCACTAGGTTAAAGCAGTATATTAAGAAAATAGTATTCCTTAAAACACTAAAAATAGAAAGGTTTTGTTTGTGCTGTATAATAATGATCTCACTCTTTTCGCCCTTCTGCAATGGTACAAGAGCAAAACAAGTACTCATGAGATATAGATGTATAAGGCAGAGAATTCTGGAGATGCATTTTCTCCCAGTTTGCCTGTGTTCTATTCGGCACAAAATCCGAAAATACAGTTTTTATCTATTTTTGAAATTATAATACCTTTCAATACCTCTCTTCAACTTGAGAAGAAAAAGATTAGGTGTTTGAACACAGAACAAAATTGGTACTTCTAACAAAGCTGTAATCTAATGTGATGTAATGACATTGTTTGTAAGCATAATACCGTGACATTTTTACAAACTTTGCATTGTTCTATATAAACATACTTCTTTTATCTCATTTTTCATACTGGCTATGTGTAAACATGTGAAGAACAAAATCATTCCAGTGTTGAGAGTGTAGCATGAGCATTATGTTTTGTGTAGGAATATTGCGAAGTTGGTAAATGACTACCTTGAATTCTACATGTGAAGGAAAAAGGGGTGGATGTCAACAGGCTGATTAAAGGCAGACCGGTCGTGATGCTCCATGGAATTAAATATACTAATCTGATTCTGAGCTTAGGAGACAGAAATAGATAAAAAGGTGGAGCAAGACTCTGAACATTGCTGCCTCTTTTATCTTTAATTTTCATGGACAAAGCTGACATTTTGTAACGCCCAGGTAAGTTTAGTTGTTCTTTTTATTATCTGCTTTAGCTGCAAAGAGTTAAATAATTAGTAGACCTTTATTGCCTCAGTGATTTGAAGATGCGTATATACAGCATAGCGTTGCTGACTGGGGTTGACAGTGCAGAAATAAGTCCAAAGCAAAAAAAAATTGAACTTGTTATCCTGTTAAGCCTTAGAAAGACACACAGACCAGCCTTCATGAGCTTAGAAAAGCAAATTATTCACAGAGTCCATAATAACAAGAAAGTATCTAAGGAAAATTAACATTGGCTCATAATAATGGTAAGTATAAACTTCTTTTTCTTTAAATTAGACCCTGTTAGTATTCTGTAGATACTAATTGTTATAACTTTTCATAGCTTTTATAAAATAGGGGAATTTTATACATTTTTTCACAGTGAGAAAATAGGAATACTTTCCTAAATTATAGAGATAATATTAAGATGGATATTTGTTTCCTAAGACTGACATTTTAGCATATAGGAGCCTTTTAAAATATATTTTATGGGCTTTTGATGAAAAATTATGCAGTATAAAAGACATAAAATGCACAATAAACTACATTCTCTATTTATAAATATGGTTATACTTATGTGATAGTACATACGTGAACATCCATTGCAATAAACTGATAGAACTGGAAAAATCTGATCAGTAAGCTGAAATACTCATTATACAGTACCTGTGTTAAAGTTGTCACGAATTCCTGGATAGACCATTTACAGCTCAGATGCTGCCTACTAGTTTGTTGCAGTGTAAAGCAGGGCATATTTTCAAATGAAGGAAAGAATGAGAAATATTAACGCAGAAATTGAGTATCTCCAAAATCTGAAATAAATGCATATCCTTATCAGTGAATTTTTTTGTATTTTTGTTGCAAAGGCTCAAAATAATTAACCAAATGCAAGATGACTTAGTAAGCAGGCAGAAGCTTTATAAGAAATGAGTTTTACATATGATTTTGCAGAATTTAGGAGCTGAAACCTGTGACTTCTCCCTAAAAGAGAGAGAATGCTTGTGTAGATCCATGATGGCTGAACTATTTTTTGCTACAATTTTGTTGGCACTTGCATTCTCAGTATCTATTTAAAATAATATTGAAGACATTTGACTGACTGCTACTGTAGTAGCATTTTCTAAATCCAAAGTGAAGAGGACCCTGCCTGTAGGGAGGTAGCTTTAAACGTAATAGAAAGAAGAATATACCTATTATTTCTTTTCAAAAGATTGGTCAAAATCTATTTACCCCTTTGTCTCGTGTCACTTGCTGCTTATAAAAAAGTCAAAACTAGCGCAAAATCAAATTATGTGGGGTTTGGATTTCCTAAATATGCTGATTTATGGCATATGTGATGTTCTTAGTTGCTTAGACAGTAACCTTACTTGAGAATCAGAACTGCAGAAATACTGACTGGTGTTTGATATTTTCATGATCTAAGTGTTTCATTTGGATGCACCATTCTCAGAGCAAAATGGATACTACCATATATCTGAGTTCCATTTGAAAGGGAGCTGATTCATTGCAGTCATGTAATTCACCTTTTTATTGATTTTATAAAATGCTTTAGGGTACTGTTGCAGACCCTGTAAATGGCTTCCTGTTTCCTTTTTTCTAGACATTTTGCAGACGCCTTTTTAAAGACCAGTCTTTTGAGCAAAATATGTAGATAAAACCATAAGCAAGTAAAGGTAAGATCCATAGCAGCTGAGGCAGAGTGAGAAACACTACTACAACAAGCACTTTGGATAGCACATCTTTTATGCGTTTGACATAAAATACATTTGTTGGCAACAGTACTGCAAAAATGGGTGCAGAGAAATTATTCAAATAGTGTACCAGTGAAAACTTGAGAAACAAGGAAAAACTCGAAAGTACTTCAATAAGATGTACTTCAGTGAGGCAAGTGAGGAACAGAAGAATATTGAGAAATACAAAGAGACAATGGAAGTAAATGAGTAAGTTCAGTATTGTTAAGGTCGTCTGGTAATGAGGGACAGAAAGTAAGATTGTATATCTAGAGGCAGGAAACAGAACAGTTAGATGCAGTTGAAAGTCAGAAGGTAAAAACAGTAAAAGTTTCTTTTTTCAGAAAGGCTTGTTTTGGGATTCTGTGACATCATTCTTGTACAGTCTCTGAAGAGTACAGAATTCAGTGAGGAAGTGTTCAGTGAGGATGTTTGTTGGCAAGCCTTCTACGACACAGGATATGAAACTGGGGGAAGAGACTTACAATCCGAAAGGGAAATTTATACTGTCCTGGAAGAACTTTAAGTGCTTTGCAAATGTGTTGTGTCATCACACTATTCCTGTTCAACATTAGTAAATATATTCACTAGGTTTTCCTTTCTTGTTTTACTTTGTCTTTTTTCCCTATGTCTCATCACTACTGTATAAGTTCACTGAACATGCATGTTTAGAAAACTTAGAAACATGTTTTCATATAAAATCTCCATTATATAGATATATAAACATAAAATAACTTCCGTATTTTCAGTTGTTCTTTACCACAATTTTTTAAGGCAACTTTTCCTGCCCAAGAAGATGAACTCAAAGGCATATGTTAGAGAAGTATTTTTTTGCCTTTTTTATCACAGTTTGTCCTCATCTGCATTATCTTGAAAGAAATAATATTACAGATGTTATTCACAGTGAAAATTAATGCATTCTAGACAGAGTTTTTGCTATACTTATAGTGTGATATAAATACAAACTTATTTATAATGTGGTTGTTTACTCAAGATTAGATGTTGTTATTCTGAGCTGACCCCAGCACTGCTGTTGGTAGTAAGAACAACCTGTCACGTAGAGAACTATGTCAATGGACATTGGCTTCTATCCAGTGAACTGCTAAGTGCCTCTATTCCCAGCTAAGCTGATTGGACTCGTGTTCATCTCGTGTCCAGCAGTGGACAAAATAGTCCCTAATGCGGGTTCTGACCCTGCAGTCCTGATGCACACAAATAATCCTTACCCAGGGCAAGAGGTCAATTCATGTGACTGGGATTGAAGGTGATGAGATTCCTAATTCTGTCAGCACTTCTCAGCTGCAGGACCAATAAAGCAAGAATAGACAAAGACAGCACGTGGATAAAATGAATGAAAAGCAAAGAACTGGTGCCTCTTCTGCTGTGGTAGACCTTAGAGGAGAAAGAATAAATTAACATATGTAAATGAAGTATAGACAGCAGAACTTTTCTTTACAATGTTTACTTGAATTTTAAGATATCAGCACTTTAACACACTGAAGGTACAATAAAAATCAATAATGTATAAATACTAGAATTAACATCTGAGCTGTAAACTTAATTACAAATGAACAGTGCAAACAATCATAATAAGATCTACTTACTATCAATTACATAAATTGCTAACAAAAAAAAATTGCCTAAATATCCTGTTAAACCTGTATTTTGCATCTCATCTTTGACAACATAGCACAACCTGTAATCCTGCCTCTATAAATCGGTCTGACCTCTGCCTGTTTCTACTGCTGGTCTCACAGCTGCTTGCTCAGACTTTTACATTTTCGAAGGCACTAGACCATTTCCCAAATGGTTTCCCAGCATGCAGAGAGCCAACAGTGTCTAACTTCACTGTTTGCAGAGTGTCCTGTGCCACTAAATGCTACTTGAGTAGTAGTAGAACTAGAACTACTGGTCATCTCAGATGTAGGATTTCTTCTGCAAAGTCATCTGTTGTTTTACCTTTGCAAAACCTGGCAAAACATACATTTCAACTGTGAGAAGAAACTGAAATGAATATGATTTTCATTATTACTGATACACAATGCTTTCTATCTCCTTGATATTCCAGCATCCATCTCACAGTCCTTCCCTGTTTTAGGTATTTTTTACTCTTCCATCTGTCTTGAACCATGCTGACCTTATCCCCAAAGCCATTGTAATTCAAATCCATTGTTAACTGATTACAGACTTGCCTATCATTCTTCCCTAAAAATAAGACCTTAAACACTTCATGCACCAAATATATCCCTGGCCTTGTGTTGCATTCAACACTCAAAATTCAGAATTTGTTTAAAGAATAATCTGTTGTGCATAGAGTTGTACAATTAGCCATCAAATAAAGAGAGACTATGGTAAAACAGGCAGTTGTTGCTGATCTGCAAATAGTTTTTAAGAGCGTTTTAACAGTGACAATTCCTATATGGAGATTAATCATTTCATGAATGTAGGGTAGGGGAAAAAATATGAAATTGGAAATCCTGGGGAACAATGAAAAGTAGTATAACAAATGAAAGTATTTTGGAAATATAACCATCGAGGTGAAGAAGGGGAAGAAGAAAGGCAAGGGGAAGGAACTGAGTGTCTAGCATCTTTCTTAAGTTGAATTGAGAGGATTTCTAGAAGTAAAAATATTTTCTCAGTTGCAACCGCATGAGATATAACTGAAACCTCAATTATCACCATCATATTATGGTTCTCTGTTAGACTGTTGTTCCTAATGTCATAAAAACATGCATCCATCTGCAGATCGTACATATGGCACCTCTAAATACGAGGTTGATCCTCTTGGCATACTTGCATATCTAACTCTTAAAGAGACCATTGATTTTTATCTGGAACTGATAGGCACTACCTCATATCCAAAACTACAGAAAAGTATCAGTCCCAGCTCATGCCTCTGTGTCATTTAAAGCTTTGTATTTGACTTTAAGCTCATTCTTTCTGCTGAGAACAGAGCTCAGTTGGCAGGTTTGGCTGTCTGTCAAGCTTTGACTGAAGACTGATGGAAAAAAACAGGTGCAGCTTCATCCTGAAAACCAACAATGTAAACATTCCAAAGTGTCTGCTGTGTGATAAGTAGAAGACTTCCTCAGTCTCCCTAGACTGTCTTCCAAAAAGACACAGGAGAATGCCGGCATTTTGCAGACAGCTAATGAATAAAAACACAGACATATTCAGTCATTTGGCCTCACACAAAATTAAAATTTTTCAGAAGTAAAAGTCAATGACTTGAAAGAATTACTTCCCACCTATGTATCACAGCATACAGTGACAAGTAACATGAGTCTTATAATGTCAATATGATTGTTTAAAATGCTTTAACTTAATACTCAAAATTCAGAAATCCTCATACCAGATAAGTTTGTAGCCTGAAAAATTCACTCATGCTCTTCTACAATAATGTGTTTCATGTTCTGATAAACATCTAAAGGTATTGCTAATAACACTTGCAATCAATTGATTTTTCCTAATATAATTCTATTAATTTTCAAGACCATGCCAATGATGTATTATCAGTTCAGACACTTCTCATTTCATACAGTATGAATTATCTTTTCCAAGTCCATTTTGAATAGAATACAGAATATTTGTATTAAATAACCAGAAACAAATTCTAACACATTGACTTATTTTGTACAATGGACCATTTTCATTATATTTCAATACTGTAAAAAATAAAATAAGTAAAACCCCAGAGTTGTAAGGTTTGGTCAATTTTCCAAGGAAACAACAATCTCAGAAATAATAAATAAATATTTGAATAGACTCTACATAGTAACCCGGGTGCATGAGATACAGATCTCTCCCTTCACTACCATGCTTTCAACCACCATTTGGTCCCAACTGAACTCTTGGATTTTAGTTATTCTGCTCAGCTCAATATCAATTTAAGGTGTCACATGAATGAGAGATGATCTTAAATGATCAACTGCCAGAAAAAGACTGACTAACTATACAGAAATGCAAAGTTCATCTCCTAGGTGAGGGTTTATGGATTCTTAGTCTCAAATTATTAAAAAATATAAATAATAGCATGCCTAATCTTCCCCTTGTGCTGAGCCTACTTTGATCCCAGGTTTCTTAAGGTAAGGCCCATTAAGTTCAGCATGAAACCCTTGGGCCTGTGGAGAAAGACAAATAAACTCTTTAATTTTTATCGTCTTGAATTTTTGAAAAGAATAATATTTAAAGATTAATTATTGGAGGTGTCCCACTGCCATTTAATTTTGAGTGAAGTAGGTTTTCAGTACTAAGGCAACATTAACAGTTAATCTTACATGTAACAAGATTCCATATGAGGTGAAAAAAACATCTAAACCAGTTTTTTATTTCCCAAAAATAATTCCAAAGTACAACCCAAACTGTGAGGCTTAGGCTGGTCTTGGTTTGCTCTGCATGCAGCTCAGTTGTGCATTTAGTCCTAGGTGAGGCCTTTATTCTCTTATATTAGGTCTGACATTTTCTCAAGAGAAGAAACCAATTATTCTCAAGTATTTTATTATGTATATAAATAAGATTGACTTTAAAATGAATGCTTAAAATATTATTCTCTAAAAATCAGAATCAAATAAAATCATAGACTGTAAAAGGTCAGCCACTGCTCAAATCTCCCATAGACTTTAAAGAGTATTCATTCAGGCCCCAGAGCTGACACCATTGGTTTTAAGCTATTCTTTGGAAACCTTCAAATTTTGTTCCTAAATAACCAAGAGAAGAAATAGATTTATTAGTACCTGCTCTAGAACTTTCCTATTTTGTATTATAACCAGTCTTTACACAGGAAATAAGTCAAGTTAGAAAGCCTGAGCAAGTTAAAGAGCAAAATTATTCCAGAGAAGCTTTTTCTTTATCCAGTGTTTTCCCTCCCACACAGAAAAGTGGAACACAGATGCCCTTGGTTCTCAGACATGAGTAGAAAAAGAAGAAAAAGCTGCAAGGGCAGAAAGAGCTTTGAATCCAGAGAATGTAAGTTTACAGAAATGTTTAATTTGAGGTAAAATCATCAGAATCATATGTAGCTATTCTTCATTTACTCATCAAGAGAGAAATTCATGTTTGTGCCCAAAGCTGTTTGTCAAATTAGAAATATTTACGCTTAAGTGTGGTTGCATACAGGTAATGTCTTGGTGAGGCTTATTGTTTTGTTTTAATTAAGCTGCTATCCTAGCTATTTGTGGCAAAGGCTTTCTAAATATGTCATTGCTGTTTAATTGCCTCAAAATTTCATCCTTCTTGGTGTAAATTTATCAGTGTTATCTTAGTTTAATGGCTCGTGCTAATCCTGTGTAGGTAGATGTCACTGTAAACTGTTATCCTCTAATGCACATGACCTATTCTAAAAAAAGCCCAAGCATGACAGAATTTTGTCATTGTATGAATGCCATGAAATCTTGCCTAGCACAGCCAAGGAACATTATTTTCTTCTGCTTCCAAGAGGGAGCTGTGGCTCACACCTCCTGGCAACGTGCCACTGATCTGCTGCGTGATTGTGATAATATTAATCGCTTTGTTTGCTCCTCTGTAGAAGGATTACAAAATCTGCATTCCATGGAATTCACCCCAAACTCCAAGCAGGCAGTGGGATATTGGTTCTCCAAGTGTGTTCACAGGAACAAAGTAAATAATGGGAGGAGTAATAAAAATTTAAAAGTGTAGTTCTTACTATATGCAAATAGAATACCTTATTCCCTATCAACTGTAAAACTTCAGTTTTTAAAAAAGTGCTAATATATTGGTTTTCTCAAATCAGAGTTAATTAACAGGGCCTATCCTGTTTATCTGGTTTTACATTACTTATCAGATAATTAAGACAACACAAGTAAATATTGAAATTAAAAAATAATGTTGGGGAAAACACACTACATCTTAGAGATAAAATAGGTGTTTTCTATGAAAACTGTCTCAAATTTTATCACGTTTATTATACAGATTGCCAAATCATGTGGAAAATGTTTTTTTCTTTTTTTTTTACCTTAAATTAGATGAACAGTTGTCACCCATTTGTAAATGCCAGCAAAGTGTAGGAAGCCTTGAAAATAAAGCAGATGAGGCTCTGGCTCACTTCACAGAGCCAAAGTGTACTGAAGAAGATGGAAAAGATCATGAAAACAAGAATCAGAGTAGCTCAGATGCTTCTGAAGATAGAGACCTTGATAACATATCAGACAGTGAAAAAGAAGTAAAGAAGGAAAAGAACTGCCCTCCTAAAATATTTTCTCCTCAGCAAGATGAAATCCTAGCTACAGTAACTTTTGGTGAATCAGAGAGCTCATCAAAGGGAAAAATTACGTTGTGGGGCAAGCCAGACTCTTCAGAGTCCATTACCTTGACCACTGGAAAAATTTCTGCAGAAGTAAAATATGGTTCTTTCAATGTGAAAGTAGAAATTAAGAATGTTTCTTTGTTTGATTCTGGAAAAAACATTGTAGCTGAAAAAAGAAAAAGTTCAAAGAACAAGAAACGTTGTCATGAAAGACATCATCATAAAGGTCAGTGCTCAAAATGTTCAAAGTACCAGTGTCCTTCAACTGAGCATTCAGCAGAACACACTGGGAAATATAGGGGATCCTCTAAGCACAAAATTCAAACTGCCATCAACAAAAGTGCCTCCCTGGAAGTGAACATTGAAACAAAAGAGATTCAAGTGGAATTCAGCAGCAGAAAGAAAAATCTAAAGCTTAACATCAAAACTGGTGATCAGGCACAGGGCAAAGCATCCAACAGGGAACACAAAGATACGTACTGGAGTGAAACAGATTGTTCTGTAACAGAGGCACCATGTAACACAGATTGTGAGTCATCTTTTAGCTTACATGAAAAAACAGACTATGCATTCCCTGATGGATGTACACTTCTCCCTCCACCTAAAGAATTTGCTGATTGTGACAAAATGCATCTGGATACAATTGCAGAGGGGGTATCTATGTACCCTGTTAATAGCAGAAAGGAATCTGGCAGCCTCACTACAGCCTTGAGTATCTGGGGGAAAGAAAATAATTTCTGTAAACTTAACAAAGAGGACTATGAAGACCACACCAATGAAAAGGAAGATTTCTCAAAAGATAAAATACTTTTGTCAAAAATAAATAATGCAGATTGTCTTGTAGCTATTAATACCTTGCATAACCCAAACCAAGCAAAGGAGTGTATCAGTAAGAACAATGTATTAGGTCAAGAAGAAAATAACTGTGACAAACGCAGTGACACAGGGCAAAAAACAAGAAGAAAGTCTTTCCCAGATACTACCCTCAATCTACCATCACCTGTTCCTCCTAGAAGGGACTCTGGCTTTTATTCATTGCCATCCTTAAAAGTATTGTGTAAGGAGACCAAAGCAGGGGATGTCTATAACAGTAACTCACATATTCATACCAAATACACAGAACTTTATAAGTGTCCTGATTTGACCTCCTCACTGGCAGAACTTTGCAAGTGCCCTGACTTGACCTCCTCACTTAGAAATTTGAGAAGTCTTAAGTCTTCATATCAATATGCTTTTACATCATTTCATCATAATGTTACCATTTATCCATCTGAGCCTGAAGAAAGTCTGGATGGCACTTGTTTGCTGGATGACTATTCAGACTGTGTGGGGCAAGGTGAAGAAACAGAAGAAACATTGATGGAGAGTCTTCATTCCAGTGGTACTATAAATGACAAAAAGGAAAATGGTCATGAAGAGCCTCAGAGGAACCTTGCCATGTGGGAGGAAGACTCTGAGTCTACCGAAGATGCTTTAGACAAAGGGACACCACAGTACAACTATTTAGAAAAACATGTTGAATGGCAGAGCAAAACTCAGCTGATACCACTCTCTCCATGTTCTAGAAGCCTTTCAGGTGAATCCATTAATGACAAGGAAAGTACTAATTATGCATCTACAGAAAGCATTCCAAAACAAATCTCAACTTTAGAGCTAAATGTTCACCCACCCTCTGCAGAGTCTGAGGTAACAAATAAAAGGAGAGAGTCAGTACCAACAGACTCCTCAGCAGTAACTGGAGAAATAGATGGAAGACTGATCCAAGATGACACTGCATTGACACCTGAGTGTTTTGGCTCTGCAGTAAGAAAAGGGTCTAACCTTCCCTGCAGTAAACAAGAGAAATCCTTGCTGTCATCCTCGTGGCTAGATTCCAAGGAGCATGACATAAATAAAGAATCAGAAAGCTTTTCTGAGATACAAGACGTATCTGTGAATATCCTTGCTGAATCTGATTGCCATAATTATTTAGCACAAGCTTCCATATTATCTATGTCATGTACAGAAAAGAAAGAGAATTTCATGGAAAATTCAAATGGTAATGAAAGATCAGAGAACTTTTGCAGTAAACAGTCAACTGATGCTACCCTAAGGAGAGAGTCTGGAGCACATCAACAACCTCACATAACCAAATCCAGCTCTGAAGAAACTGAGAAAAAATCTGAAATGAAGGAAGATTACTATGAGAATGCAGATATCCCCCTAACATCGGTAAAGCAGATTAGTCAGAAAGGTAGGTGTTACAAGACTTTTGAAATTGATATCACACACCTTTTGCTTTCATAAGATCTGGGTTTTTTGGGAAAAAAAATGTGTATTTTGAGTTTACAATGATATTGCAAGGTATGGTGTGCTTGGCCATAGGGTTGGAATATGCAACAATAAGTTACAATAAAAACAATAAATAAAAATTAATGCAGCTTTAGTCAAGAAGCAGGTTTCTTACATTGAACAATCCACCCATCCTATATATCTGTTGAGAGAACCAAACACCATTGCGGGAAGGAATAGTAAAAGCAATTGCCATGTGGCATCAACTCAGAGCTCCAGTCAGTGTCTGAAACCACATAAATCTGGTATTCAAATCCATGTGATCTAAACAAATACTGAATTTGAAATACCTCTCAGTTTTACTTCTGGCTGAACTTTTACATGCCTTGAAAGGACCACAAGGGATCCTTTAGTCTTTTCTTCTCTCTTCAGAGAGTTAAGAAAATTGCATGTGAAAAACACTTATTTTTTATAGCTAATATTTTACAATATTTCTTTTCTCCCCTTCTATAACCCACTTACCCATATCATTACTGGTTATATAAAATGAGTCTTTTGAGCCTTAAAAATATTAAGGTGTACTGGGACATTGCCCTGGACAATGGGAGCTTTCTACATTATAAATATGTACAACACATATGTGGGTGTCTGTTTATGAAATATCACTCCATCCACTTTAATTTTATTTTTTTTTATATTAACCAGGTTATGTGCAAATAAACCTCAAATTTTCCTGTTCTGAAGAGAATGTTATCAGGAAATTTGGAGGTTAGAAGGTTTATACTGTTGAAAAACATGTATTTTCTCATTATGGGAAAAGGTCTTAGAGAATCTTAGTTAAAACCATCTTAAGTTTTTTTAAAATCTCTTTAGTTCACAATATCTGCAAAAAATACTGGTATGGCCTCCATGATTGTCTTGTCCAGCAATGATAATGGAAATTTAAAAAGCACTTGAAGTCTACATAGATACTATGTATACTATATAGAGATGATGTATAGGTACATATTGTTATATATATCCATGTATCAATATCAATATTTAAAATAAGTAGAGAATTTATTAAAGAGAAATCTCTATAGAACAAGATATAAAATGAAGACACTAAGGGAAATCTGCATGCCAAAAACCTTGACACTACATTAGACCTAGGTGGTCGAACACACAACACAGAAGTGAAGTGTAGCTATTCCTTGCATTTTTATTTTATTCCCTCCTCTTCCCTTTTCCCATTGCAAAGAATTATCTGCTAGTGCATGGTCTGTAACTTTGGCCTTCTTTTGGTCTAGGGTTGTATTTTAATTTTTCCTATTGTTGTTTAAGATAAAATAGTAATACGACAAATAAATTTATTCTGTTTTACCTAGAAAGAAACCTAAAAAAGAAAGGTCTCTCCTCCCCTTATCTTCATGCATGTCTTGCAAGATTATTAGTGTTCAAATAGTTTATATATCTACATACTCAGCATTTCAAAAATGTTTGAGCACTTTTAATAAAATCCATAAGCAACTTACACATTTTTACATTGAAATGGTGACATACAAATGGCTTTTTTTACTTATACAAATGTGAGTCTTTAACTACAGATGCCTGTACTTTTCTGTGCATGAAGGCCTCAGTCTAAAATGTATATTTTATTAATATTTTGAGTATTATTTGGTATTCTAATTTGTGGTTTTGGTTAGATTATTTTTGTATTTAGGATGTGAAAATATTAAAGAGTATACTTGTTGCCTCCTCACAAAAAATATCTGTCTATAATTTAGACTTGAAATCAGAAATGAATAAAACCAGAAGACTACCTTTGAAGAAGGACACCAGAGCAAGTGACAGTTCCCAGGAAGATGCAATAGACCAGTGGGCCAGAAGACGGAAACAGTTCAAAGACAGCAAAAAATGCAGTTCAACTGGAGGAAGCTCCATAAACAGCACAATTACTGAGGGATCAAGTGAGTACTTTGGTCTTAAAATTGTGATCTTTTCCCTTCATATGACTGGCACAGTTCAAAAGCTGAGTGTCTGTCTTTCTCATTATCATGGCCAAGCATATTTTATTCAATTGAACTCTTCCTCATTATAGGAGTTAGTATCCTCTCTTCTTGGATAAATAAACAATCTGACTGAAAAAAAGAGTTGATTGCACTGTGCATGTTTATATGCAATTAAAACAAACTCTAGGCACAAACAGGTAATCACCTGGCAGCAGGTCTGAGGTTGTAACAAAAATCATAATACTGATGCCTATTTATGTCAAAGCCATGCTGAGCTGGGAGTCTTCTCTCCTCACCAAGGCAACCACCTGCTCAAACATTTATCTTGGGGCTTGTTGCCTAGGTTGTCCTTCACTGTGCCTCTACTTACTGAAAGCCATACCTGTCTCATTAAGAAATCTGTCACTTCGGCACACACTTGAGCCTGTACTAAATTCATCAGGTTAAGTCTCGTGGGAAGGAATTTTAAAGATGAACTGCTTAATGAATTTACATTTCATGCAGATGGAGTCACCAAGCAAGGATTGCACAGTCTAGGAGAGAACATATGTGGTACTTCTTACTTGACACTGCCTTGCATCCTGTCTTCCTATTTTATTAATTTAAGAAATACTTTGTACAGATGAAGAAAAATGCAGTTCCCTGTGGAAATATTTTGTGCTATAAGGGTTACCTTTGGTGCAGGAACTTCTATTTGTAGATATATAAGTTCCTTTTTGAAGAAGATTGATAGTCTTCTATAGAAGACTATCTACTCTAAAACTTCAGTGCAGGTCCAATAGATGATAAACTGTAAATATATTCTATCCCCATCCCAAAAAGGTAAGTCCTGCATTAGCAGGGCATCAATTCACTACCTAAACACAATGTCAATTGCCAGCTGGGATACCAAGAGGTATCTGAGAAATGTGACCAGAAGGGAACCCATGTCTTTTGAAGCAGTAACTGGATGGCAAGCAAGATACCCTAAGGCATCTAATGTGGTCCTGGCCACCTGTGTTCAGATGATCAGGTCAGTCTCTTAAGTTTTTAATGCCTGTTAACAAAGCAGCAGAGGTGACTGCCAATTCACATGGTAATTGGTAGCAGTTTTCATTCTTTGCACCTAAAACAGATTCAGGCCCATGGTAGTGAGACTAGGAAGTTATCAGGTCAAACCACCTGGGCTCAAAAAGTCTATCAGGATATACACACACCAAGATAAACTGTCCATTGATGTCAGCAGTAACATCTCGAATATAAAGCTGTACCATAAATTCTTCTAGGTCAAGCACACGTTGATTTTATAGAAAAAGCAGATACATATGAAAAAGAACAAGTTGCAATTGCTTTCCTTGAGACACAGCTTTTGGTAGCACATGGCATGAACCCAAAGTGGTCTCCAGAACAGTGCAGACAATTCTGTCACAAATTCTCATATCTAATCATTTTGGATAGTATGCTACAGGCCTGAAACTTCTGTCCCTTTTGCTTTGGTAGCTAGGCTATTCTCTTGTGTTTGCAACTTGAGACAACTCTGATATATAGAAGCAGCAGCTTCCTTCTTCCAGCAGCTGGGAAGAATTTAACTGTGCTTGTGTGTGACACTCAATTTGACATCTGTTCTGAAAATTCAAGGAGAGAAGAGAATAAATGTCTTGGCATAACTGCATGCTGCCAGTGTGGCAGTTTGTATTTCTCTAGTTTTGCATATTTGACACATTTTAAGCTCTACTACAATTACAAAAAAAAAAAAAATCAGTATTAAGCTGATTTAAAATACTGTACTGTACTGAATTGCTTGGTGCTAATTTAGATTTTCTTAATTTATGCATCCATGGTTGCAAGTTAAAATGTGCTTTCATCATATCAGCATAGTAATATTTCTTTATTTGCTTATTTTTTTCTTTATTTGCTAGTAGCTTTTTATACAGCTAATCAGGCCATCTCATACTTTCTGCATAATAAGAGAGAAGCCAGTGGATGTGAAGTGTTTGTCTACAAAGACATAGTTGAGCACACTCTCTAAGTGACAAAACCACTTAGATATATTCAGGAAGTAACTTCCCAAACAAAATAAAATAAAAGTTGATTTTTATCTTTTCTATTTTGGAAGTGGAAATCATTCTACATAATTGTGACATCTAACCAAGGACAAACAAAGCAAGCAAATTCTTTCTCCAGCTGCATTAAATACAGCTGCATTTTACCAGGCATTTCATACTGAAAGGAACATGATGGTTTTTTCCTCACAGACAATTTGTATTTTCAGTCTATCTGTTAGCACAGTGTCTGATGATATACACTTTACTATAACTTTCACTATCCAATTTTAGCTTTGAAGTTCCAGCTCCCAATCTGCTTCGGATGTTGTTGTGCTATTGCATAGCCTCTTTCTTTGCAGTCAAACTACTGTTTGTAACCTGTCACAAAGCCAGAGCTGCCTGCCATCCCTGCCATCTGGCTTGTGGGCCAGAACATTAGTGTTTTTACCTTTAGCAGAGAACCAGAGTTCTCCTCCATCTCCATGGGGATTCAGTACAAGACATTTTTGAATGTAAAATAATATAAATCTGAAAATCCTCAGCGTGTAGCATCATTCCATGAGATTAGTTCAGTTGTTTAGAGCATGGTGTTAATAACTCCAAGGTTGTGGGGTCTATCCATGTATGGGCTGTTCTCTTAAGAGTTGGACTTGGTGATACTTGTGGGTCCATTCCAACTTAGAATATTCTGTGAAATGTTGTGAAATACTCAACAATCTAGGACAAGCTAGAAATTCTATGTTCAAACAAACAAACAAACAAAATGAAAAAGCCAAACAAAAACCCAAAACAAAACCAAGCAAAAAACAAACTAAAACAAAATAAAAAGCCCAAACAAACAAAAAAAACCCCACCAGCCTATTATTTCCTCACTTCACTTTTAACAAAACTACACATGCCTGGAGGAGCTAAGATTAAGCAAACAGCGAACATGGTCATTACTACCCAAGTCATGTCAGATACTTTTCAGCTTTTATCTTTTGTCTTCCCATATGCACTGAATTCATACTACGCTTCTAAAAGACTTGTTTGGTTTCCTAATCAAATGGGCCACATAAGAACGTTTAAGAATTAGCTAATACCAGACTTCTCTTAAAAAGGTGCAGCTCCTATTGTGACCATTTGCATTAAGACTTCACTTCTTATTTAAGTTCAATATGCAATAGCATCCAGTATTGTGGTCTTATATTTGGAAATCTTTGCAGACTGCCTCTTTAACACCAACAAAATTGAGGAACTCAGTACAGACATTACAAACAATTCATTAAGAAGCTTGTGGCACTTCTTCCGTGCTGACTTACTGAGGTCTCTTATTCTTCATCTATTTTCCCTACTGACATAACTTTTACTTTTTTATTGTCATGACAGTAAATTCAGAAGATGCTCGATCAGTAGATCTGGGACTATATGCTGAAAATGAGGACAGAGGTTTTTATACAGAAAACTTTCATTCTGCTTCCTGGGTTTTCAGAGGAGATGATGTCTCTCCGGATAACAGTCCTAGATGTCTCAGCAAAAGACCTAGACCAGTGGCAAGTAAGTTGTCTAGAGCAAGATGTAATAAACTTTAGAGAAATTTATTTATTTTGGGCACTCTGAGGATTTCAGGGGATTGACATGGTGAAGAAGATGTTGGATGCTTATGCTGAAGACAGTAAAAAGAGCAATGCAAGAATCTAAAGGATTATTAAAGTAAACAAGTAGCTCAAATATTTTTAAATAAGTAATTCTTATTTAGCTACTGTCTTGCAAAATATCATAATTACTTGACAAAATTGTTAAAGATCATTATTAAACCTCAAGAGATAAGGGTAAAGGCAATGTAATTTCATAAGTTCTTCAAGCATGGCAACATCATAGAGAGATATGGTCATTTATGGTCATAAATTATTACTATGGTCATAAAACTGCTTCTGAATCAAACTTACAAACATAATAGATCCAGAAAGAAAATAATCATTTGCTATGAGGGGTTAATCAATTTGTAGCTTAGACCTGTTGTGCAAACAGATACAGTGAACAATTTTTGGGGAGAGATGGGAGGTCTCCCATCACTTTTCAAATGGTAAATTACTGAAAGGAACCACAGTTTCAAAGAACTAAGACAAATTGAAACATCCCTGTAGCTTTTCAGGAGTTTGTTCTTTGTTGGAGCTCATAAATCATTCAGAAGATGAGGGAAAACAAATGTCCTGTGTAAGTGTCCCTTAAAACATACGAGAATATTCTGGAAAGCCATTTCAATTGCTTCTTCTCCCAGAGGAGAGCTCAGAACTTTGGGAAAATAGTTAAAGTTTCTATTTCAGGCAGATAACATCAATTGGCCTGCTAGTACACTAATGTTTAAAGCAATTTCTATCTTCCACAAAAAATTTGAAGACAACACAACTGTCATAAATTCCTATTAAATAGGCCTCCATTAAAAAAAAAAAAAAGACAAAAGAAAAACCAAACCAAAAAACCCACACCAGAGTAAGACAGTCAAATGATCAAAACCAGACACTCTGAGAAAACAAATTTACACTGAAGTCCCTCACAAACATAAGATTTGCTAAAGAGCCAGGCCATTTGAGACACAATAATAATACTAGACCCTGAAAAAAAAGAAGGAAGTATGCAATTAGACCCTGATCTTCCTTTTTACTGAGGTTGATCCCTTTAACTTTTACATTATGATGAGTTGAAAGACATTTCACACAGGTACAGCCAATGGTTGCAGAGGATGCCACTGTGGTTGGCAAGGATAAATGAAAGGAAGAGAAACAACTATCCAAAAGATAGAGATCCTCTGAAGTATAAAAAGAATAAACCTACAAGAAACACCTTTAAACCCATTTGAGATTTTAGAGTGTATTTACAGCATAGAGATTTGACAGAGCAAGCAGGAGTGTTTTTCTCATCCAGAACACCATCAGTGCAGTGGAATATCTGAATATTTCTCCACCTCTCCATTACCTTGTCCAGGCACATAATTTAAACTGCTGGTGAAACCACCCCTCATTGATGCTGCCTGTCTGTGCCCAAACATGAAGTGATATTTCATCAGTCACGGTGTGAGGGGTGGCACTGTCTGAGGACCAACATCAACAGCTGGGAGTGATACTGAAAGCACCCCAGCCATTTGTAGAATCAGTAGCTGCCAGTGCCTACAAAAAGTTTTGAAATCAGGCTGCTGCTTGTTAAATTGTAGTGAAAAAGGTACCTTTTTTCTCCTGTTTTGCAGTTCGAGAAAGAACAGTGAAGATTGCTAAAGGAACTGGCAGTTACCCTTGGGGCTTCAGGATCCAGTTTTCAAAGCCTATCCTTGTAACTGAAATTGACACAAGTAAGTCCTGTTTGAACTGGTTAATTTCTCCTATGACAATGCATAAGTATGTAACATTTAATATACTATATATTATAATATATAGTATATAATATACTATGCATTCTTATATATATATAATATATAGTATATAATATTTAGTGTATTATATATACATATACTGACATGATATATCTACATGATATAGTATTATCTGTATAGTATAGAACATCTGGTTTATATTAATATATAATATAGATGTACATAAATAATTTCCATAATTAGTGAATTCAAGGCATTTAATAGCATATCCTGAAAGGGCTTGGGACAAACTGTTTTAGGGCCCCAATATTCCTGTGGGTAAACCAGACTCCACTGCTCAGTCTCCTTCCCTGTCAGTTGATATGTTATGCAAGTACCTGTATTCAGCCTCCCTCCACATGTAGAGTCTAAAACTTTTGCAGGCTGACATCCATGACAATAGGCCTTAAAGAATTAAATGGAGGATGCAGAGATCCTTCTAAAATTTCCAAAGGTGCTGCTGACTTGGGGGCACTTGTGCTTGGATGGGTTTCTACTGAGCCATTTGCCAGTTGTGACAGATGTGCTGTTACCTTCTTCAGAGTAGTATGATGATTGTGAGGACACTCAAAAGAAACTTCAAAACCCAAGTAAGTGAGCAAAAAAAGTGGCAGATGAGTTTCAAAAAAGATGGGGTGGAAAATAAAGCTTTTAGAGAGGAATGAACTATACCATGTCTTCATGATGGTGCTGGCAGTATTGGTCAGGAATGAGATCTTGGGAGTCACATGAAAGGTCTCTGAAATCTTTGGCTCTGTGTATAGCATTCAGCTTAGAAATCTGCCTGAAAGCTGAACTGCATCACTAACAGCAGTGAGAATGAGGCACAAGGAGACAGAGTCATTTTACTGCTACCTAGAACCTTGGTTCACGCAAATCTAGAGTATTGCTTGTTCTCTGCATCTCAGGATGGGTACAGTAGAATTATAGAAGGAGCAGAAGGTATGGGAGACTGGGGTAAATTCTTATTATCAAAAGCAGATATAGTGCAAAATGTCATCCCACCAGAAGAATGCTAGTGTGTGCCTTCTAGCAAGGCATCTAAGAATAGCTCTGCCACTATTACCAGCCTTACATATTGCATTTCCAGCTTCCTGACAACATCTGGAAAGCCTGTGAATTCAAAGACCTGTGAACTCCTTAGTTTCTTACCTAAATACAAATAAAACCATAGGTAATGTATACAACAATAGCCCTGGTGCTTACCAATTTATCCCCACTAATCTACTAATTAAAATTAAGTATATCTACTCACATTGTGTATCACTCCTTTATTTATTTGTATGTTGTTTTCAAATGCAGTTGCTTTAAAACAGTAAAAACAACAAATAAAAATAGGGGGGTTTTCATACAAACATCTAGTAAAATTATGTTTTCTCAAAATATGACTCTCCATTTAAAAATATTAGATATCAGAAAGAAATTCTTTACTATGAGGGCAGTGAGGCACAGGAACAGTTTGCCCAAAGCAGGTGTGGCTGCCCCATCCCTGCATAGGCTTGGCGGGGCTTTGAGCCACCTGGTCTAGTGAAATGTGTCCCTGCCCATGGCAGGATGTTGTAACTAGGTAATCTTTATGGTCCATTGCAGCCCAAACCATTCTATGGTTATATAATGATTACTTTGACCATATTTTATAGACCACTTATTACCATAAAGTCATGTGTGGGATCCCCAAGGCCAGCACAAACCAAAAACATGTTGATATTTTCAAATTTGCAAATGATTTGTAATACTTGTGAGAGTGGATCATGTCTTTATTGTGCCTGTTTATTATTAAGCTTTTACTAATCTCTTCCCTACAACTTCCAAGCACCCTCAGAAATACACTGAAGGATGACATTTAATGCATCATAGGCTACAAAATCTTTAAAAACATACATTTAAATAGTAAGGACGTGGAATAATATTTTCCAAAAACATTTTTTCACACTTTATTAGGAATGCTTAATTGTAAATGAGAAGAGTGTCTGAGGAATTTGTAACTGGGATTTAAGTAGCTGTGTATTGGTGCCTGTGAATGGAGCATAGTTATCACCTCCCTAATTAGCTGTCATTAATGGATGGCAGATGTCTGAACACTATTTTGTGTGCTCATGTGCTTTGCAGTGGTTAACAAATAAACAAAGGTTGATTCACTAACAATCTGATTCAGACCCTCCTTCACTGACACTTTTTTAACTTGCTATGTTATCTCCTTCTAAAGACAAAAACTCTCAAAATGTTATGGCCAAATTCTGTTAACCAGCAGAGACAAATGTCAGCTCAGAAAGTAGTCTTTTGGGGTTAAATCCAGATCTTAGCAGAACAATGGATTTTTTTTTTCTGCTGGCTTTCCTGAGCATTGCAACAGATCTTTGTAAGTACTGTAGGCCAAAACTCTCAGATACTGAAGTGATGATTTGCATCTTAGAGCATTTAAATCCTAATGTAATTTTTGATGAAACTTCTCCACTGCCAGTGATTATCTAGTGTTGCAGCAGAATCCAAATCCTGAAGTTTCATTTACAGATGACTAATACATTGCTCAGTAAAATTTGTTCCACCTCCAGTGAGGTGGAATGACATCATGAGGGCCCTAAAGCATAATCCTTGACTGGTTGAACAGATACCTGTTTTGGTAGAAAAGCTTGATTGCATAGACATGCTTGATATCCTAACTCTAAATAAAATGAAATTTGTTATTTATTTTTTTTTAACTCCCAGATAGTGCAGCTGAAGAAGCAGGGCTTCAGGTTGGGGATATTCTGATAGCAGTCAATGGAACTGATGTCACCAGCATGCCACATTCAGAAGCTGCCAATCTGGCAAGGAAAGGTAATTTTGAGATCATAATAAATTACATGACTGGGTCAGGTTTCCTGTTCAATACTTCAGATACATCCAGACAAACTGGGTAATGTATGCAATAGAAATCTTAATTATCAGTTTAATGTATTAGTATTTAATACAGTAGGATTACTTAAGTAACTATTTTACCTAGACCTTGTCTTCTAGACACATAAGAAAATGAACATACAAATTATTCCCCAAAGAGCACACATGACAATAATGGTTTTGGCTCTCTTGTCATAAAAAAAAAAGAGGGACTGAGAATGTCCTGAAGGTGACTGCAGAGACACAAATATCTTATTTATGCCTTATACTTCCTTAAGGGCAGACTTTATATCTTCTTTCAGTGCACCCTGTAGTTATTCCTGTGTCTCCAAAGTCTGTTCAGGAGAGCAGAGAGGTCGCTTCATGAGGCATCCTTTTACACCCCCATAGAAACAAACACTCAGCGATATTAATCATGTATATTCTTCCTAGAACTGTGATGACTAAACCCAAAGATAGCACTGTTTGCATGCTGAAAGTTAATCTGCTGCCATTCTCTTATTTATCCCAGATAAGATTTTGACAGAGGCTCACGGGAAATTCAGTAAATTAAAATGCGTTTACAAGACACTGACAAATTTAACTTGACACATACCATGTTCTTTAATTATAGAGGTGCCATTCACATTGTTATATTTAAGAGTATGTTGAGTCTTTTAGGCGATAAATCTCTTGATTACTGGATATTTTTAACTCCTCAGAGAACATGCTCTGGGCTAAATCTTGGCACAGAGACAGCATTCCCAAAGTCAAATGTCCCCAAAAAAGAAATCCAGCAAAGGCTTTGCAGATAAAACGTGTCATAGCCACATTTCTCAGTCCTCCTTCAGGCATTGTCACATGCTCTGAAGTAGTATCAATATAATCAGAATCTCAGGCCTTTAGGGTCAAAATCATAGATGTATTGATAGCATCACCCAATATTATGATTTTGTATCTCACTGATCATAATTGTGTCGTATTTTTGGAAAATTTTGCAACCTATCATCTCTTCTCTTTGCTTACCTTTTGCAATTGGTAAGTAGAAGCTTTAGCACAGATTAGCCTTAAACAGCCATCTCTCTCAGTGAGGGGCACAGTAAAGGTTGGAATACTCCAGGTCATGGAAAATAAGGAATTCGCAAGAGCTTATGTAAGATGACAGGCACTGAAGATGTCCCTAAGAGCATTCTCAGCAATTTTTTTCATAAGCTTCAATTTTGCACCAATTACAGCAAGGAAATTCAGTGACTTTTTTTAAGTGATAAAATACTCAGGCACCCAAGATGATGCTTGCAAAGGTGGGTCACAAACATTGTTTTAAGAGTTGTCTTCAGATAGTTGGCTCCATTACAAGTCCTCAATGCAAAATTAGTTTAATTCCTGAATTTATATTAAAAGAAGGCCACATATTGCTTGGTTTAATTTGTTTCCTAGGCTGCTCTGCTCCTTTGCTGCTTCTAGAGGCCACATTGGGAGGACAAGGGCATGGGGTAGAACACTGCAGTCCTGCTCCATATGCTATATGGCTGTTCAACAACATTGACAGACAAGATTATAGTTTTGACCTATGTTTTTCTCACTCTCCATGTAACATTTTAGGACCTGATATCCTGACTATGATTGTGGGCTCAGATATCAGCCGCTACCCCAACACCCCCAGACCCACCTGCAGAGGATATCTGCACAAACGCACACAGTCAGCCATACTGAAGGGCTGGAGAAAGAGGTGGTTTGTGCTGAAACATAATGGCTATCTACACTATTACAAACACAAGAAGGTAAGGAGGGTGTGCCTGCTGGGGAATCACCCCGTTTCCTGAACTATGAAGTGCGGCAGGTTTGTACTGAAGGTTGCAGATCATTGTTTTGATTTGTGCTGTTACAGGATAACATCAGTGCTACAGGGTTTTGTATGAGGTATATAAAGGAGGCTTGTTCAGTAGTTCTGCTGTCCAAAGCCTAGCAACAGACATAGGCACTGTCTGGCTTTAATGGATTCTATATTTGATCTCTTTGTTCTGACCTTCAAGAAGCTTGTAGGATGCTTGGAATGAGATGAAGTAGCTTCAGATGTGTAAGAGCTCAGTGGTCCATCTGGTATTATATGTGTTTTCTTAAACAGGCATGACTATGTGATTTCTTTGTGTCAATTAATAAGTTACAAACTGGCACAGAGAGGCATTGCAAAGGCTCAGTTTCTTCAGAGTAGCATTGCTCAGTACTTCATTCTACCATATGAGCAGGGATCCGTGTAGTATTTAATACTTCTAAAAATATATATATAAGACTTTATCTAATAGTAAGACATCCAAAAAATTCATATAATAGGTGCTTGAAGGAAAATATTTCACTTGGCTTTATCCTGAGGTTCCATTTTGGCACAGCATAATTTACAAACCTCTAGAGTTGTGTAGTGAGCATTTACGGCCCTAAAACTGTGACTTCTTCGTTATCTCAGCTACAGACATTTGAGTACTCTATAAAGTTATCTGCCACTAAATAAATGAATAAATAAAGACATCGCACTTTAAAAAATAATAATAATAATAATTTTTAAAAGTGTTCACGTTTTCCCTTTAAGCAGTTACCTCCAGGAATGGGGAATGTAGGTGAATTCACCTGCCCTACGGTTTTTACCGTAGTCTCTGGGTTGGCTCCACGAGTGCTGCATGTAGTTACAAGTCACTAATCCCTTCTCCTATGTGTTTTCATGGTGAAGTTATTCATTGAGAAAGTTACTTCTATGAAATCAAACAGATTGATTTCAAAGACTGTTATCTGCTCAGGGCTCCTTGAGGTAAAACATTTTACAGCTTGTGAAAAAGGTTCAAGGCCATCCACCTGGTATTCATTTTAACCTGATTTCAAGAAGACTTAGTGAGGCTGAGAAAAATTGCCTTTGAGGGATTTATCACTAGATGAAGGAAATGTAGCTTTCAGGGAATCTCCTAGCTACTCTAGGGAGGGCATTAATGGAAATACCAGCTGGTTAGAAACAGGTGGGAATGGGTTTGTCTCTCACATACAATTTGAATATATACTAGTAAAATGAAGCCATGTCCACCCTTAATCAAAAACTGCATGAGAAGATGAGCATGACACCAAGTCCTTGGCCTGTAAATAGTCTTTATCTTTCCTAAAATGGTCACACATCTTTAGATTAACTCAGTGCATGAAGGATACAGGTGTACATGAAGACCTGTACATATGTAGACATACCATCACAACTTGTCAATAAACATGAATGCAATATAGACAAAGCAAGATGGTGTTACAGAATTTCAATGAACACAAGCCAATAAGAAAGATAATGCTACGGGCTTCATTCCTCATCATGAATCTACCTTTATGAGGGTTTTTTTCTGCTATGTCACCTCTCTACATGTCATATATCAACCTCCTATCTATCTACTTCACTTTTTGCGGTTATATATTAGCCTGTTTAGTCATTTTTACATTAATAGTAGAGTTACTCCAGTGAAATTCTCACTTGAATTTTTTTTCCTTTTTAGTAAAACCTAGAAACAAAATTATTTTTACCTGAAAGGTGCTTATGCAGTACTTCTCAAGGACTGTACTGTGAGCACTTCATGGGTTAGTCTTTTTCTACAGTTCAAGATCTCTGATACACCCCTCTCCAATGCATTCTGGTACATCCCTCTGGTGATCCTTAGCATAGATTTTCATGGACAACACTGTTAAAACAGAGAAAAGAATTAACATGAGGCACTTCATTTTCATATCCAAACTTCAGTTAATCAGGCTTTCAACATTTAAGCTTCTGGATCAAACCCAAACACTTCTGTAGGAAAAAGGCATTTTGAGAAACGTAATTCAGAATTATAGGAAGAGCTTGCTTCTCTACAGTTCTGTATTCCCCTGGCATTCCCAGCAGAGGATCTGGGAGTTTTGTTTCTCTGCATCTGCTGTGGTACACACATGAGCCACCTAATCAGGGTTATGCTGCAGGACCAGTGGGCATGGAACAAAGCAATCTGGCTTTCCACCATCATTATTTCAGCACTACCTTTTCTGGTCTCAAAACAAAACCAAGTTAAAAACTTCACACTTAAAAATGGATACAAACATGTAGGAACATTCTTTTGGGAAGAAGGTTTTATTTTATTTTATCCTAGTCAGGTCCATCATCAGACTCCTGAAATGTAAAAAAATATTTCTAGTTATGCCTTTTAAATATTCTTCAATTAAGTATCTCTGAAGACAGGGTGTTAAATAAATCAGATTGAGGATTAGAAGGTACCCCATAATCTTACATTCACTAATATTTAATTAAATTTTAATTTATTTATTTCAACTAGCTGTTTCCTTTTAATTATTTTTTCCTCAATTAGCTTATTTTCTGCACTGAGAAAATGAATATTTCAATCATTCAGATTTTATGTTTTGAGCTGATGGCTCTCTAGCCACTGAAAGAATTCATTTGCTTTTTCTTAAAAAGAGTAAATAAATGTGAAGCACTGCATAAACGTTTTATAGTAACAACTAATTACTGATAGTTTTCTTGCATTATCCAAGGCCAGGGCTGTTCAATCACTTTTTAAATTATTTCATACAAATATTTTGCTGGCTGCTGTCTCTCTGTCTCTGAAGTCTGAGTAATACATGGAAATATTACAGTACTATTTTAGCAACTAAAAGCGCAAGGACTTTCTTCACTGCCTCATGTGCTTACAGAGTATTCTTGAAGAGTCATTTAGTTAGAGAGACATAAAAATGCTTAAAATCAGATATAGTTCTTTATTACTGTGAGATCCAATGCCCAAATGAAATAAGAAGGAGCTCAATTGGAGTCACTGGCACTTCTTTCTTTTGTTATTGTTCCAGGGAAAATAGGGGTCCGAAGGGATGTGGAAGCTGAAACTGAGACACCACAGAAAGATTAATCTAAACAGCAGTTTTATCACTAAAGGTGGCCAAGTAAACAGGAAAGAAACCCAATAGAGAGAGAGAGGAGAAAATAAGCCCCCAGGTGCAAACACCCAAATTGCCCAGGTGTCCCCCATGGAGTTGTCTCACCGACCCCTGGAATGCCCAGACCTCCCTAGCAGTGGCTGCATCCTCAAGGGTCAGCTGGCTCACAGGTGATGGCAGGCATCTCCACCAAGGCAACGTTGTCCTGTCAAATGAAGCAAGTGAACTCCAAAACATGAGCCATCTGCCTTTTATCTACTTGGCCTAAATGATGTTTACCTGAGCAATGTGGCCAGGGCCACCCAGGCAAAGGTATTTGGCACAACCTGTTACATTACATACCAATTGATTTTAGTTTACACAGAAATCTCTCTCTCAAGGCTACAGACCGTCTTTATCAGCCTGTTTCCCATAACATGGCATGAGAAAACCCAGCTTCTCACAGGTTGCTGGGCCAAACACAGACCAAAAATACCCAAATTGAATTCTACCCGAATACAGGTATGATTCCTGTCAGGGTATAAAAAGAAGACTGCTCATCCCAGTTTTTCTTCTAAGGGAATTACAAATACCGTTCATCATTTAACACAACCTTAATGTAACATGTCATGATTAAATTGGAAATGTTATGTTCCAGGCCTTGACTCTCTCAAGAGGAAAAATTTGTCCACTTATCTGAATATAAGATGTCCTTTGAAACAAACAGGTCATTGAAGGCACAAGTAATTCAGGGAGACACAAAAGTTTGGGATAAACTGCCTATCAGTGCCCAACAAACTAACCATAGTAAACAATTTCCAAGTCTTGATTCTGTTGTTAAAAACAACAGCTTGTATTGGTATATTTCCAGTGACTCCAGCAAAGTCATGCCTGTTATCCACTTGTGTAAGAAGACAACTAGGCATTTTATTTATGCCTGAAATGTTGCATATAACATTCTGTAGCAGAGAAAGGAAAGGGTATTTCATTTCTGCTCTAGTCCACATCAACAAACACAGCTTTCCTTATCATTGCTATTTACAACCAGAAATTATCCATCCTGAATTCTTCTTCTCCCACCCACTGTAAAAAGGAGATTGATGTTTCTAGAGCTCTTTACATTTGACTCACCATGTAATTGCTGCACTTTGGGAGTCATCTCTGGCCAGTCACATACTGGTGAAGTGATAACTATTGCAGACATTCAGTCACTTCACAGATGTGGTCATTTTCTTTTCCCTCACACAGATGCTGCCACTGTCCTTTACTCTACAATCCATATAAGTAACTAAAACACATTTTTCATCTCAGTGAATATTTGCCACTCAGAGCAGAGATATTTGACACATTGGGTTAGAGCCTTGTTTTCCGTAAATTACTGAGATCAGCAGAGATAAAATGATGTATAATGGTTTTGCCTACACTTATCTACTGTGGAGTTCCAGTATACACTCTACAGTTCTGATCCCCTCTTTTCCAGACCTTCTGGATCTTCTCAAACATGCCCTTTCCTTCTTTGTCAACATGCTCAGTTTTTCTCTTCAAGGAAAAATATATGCATATTATGAGAAGACATACAGTAGAGAGTAGAGTTAAATCCTACCCTAAGGCAAGTATAAGCAGTCAAGCTTCTTGTGTTTCAACTTCACACATTTTTTTCAGGGAAAGCTGAAAGCGCATCAGCATAGTCAAGCATTGATCCTTTCTTTGCAGATAACATCATTTAAAGTACTATTTGCTGCTCAGCATAGCAAAGGGTCTGCAAAGTTACCATAAAACATCTATGGGAAGTCTTCAGTATAGGACAGAGAAACCTTAATCAGCTTTACATGAGACCACTAATATACCAAAAGCAATTTACTGACAGCAGCAGAGCATAATTTTGACATGTTAAATCTCTGAGCTGTCACCACCAAATCACTTTTAGAACATGACAGCTAACTTGGAAGCCTTAAAATATGCTTCAGTCTTCAGGATAAAAAATGCTGGTCGTGAAGATTCATGAAAGAGAAAGAAGATAATTTTTGTGGCCCAGGAACAAACAGGCCATTAAGGGGTTGACTGTAGATCATGCATTCCTCTATCATGAGGACATACCTGCTAAAAAGCTAACATTATTCTAGGACCACTGGGGAAGCACAAGGATGAAGAAGGCATTATAGTCAAAAACACATTTTCCAAAATTCCTGATTACAAATATTCATCATGTAAGGTGTTCAGCTAATTAAATAGTGGAATTTACACAGCCACTAAAAGTGCCAGCAAAAGCCAAAATTTTCTAGTTTCAATTAATTATTACTTTCTTGCTAAGACTGGATAAATTAAAAAAAATAAATTATGTATAATGACTGATTTTTGTGGGTCAAAAAAAGGTAGAATTGATAAAATTGAAAGAATTAATGAAATTTCATGTTTGTAACAATGCCCTACGTTGTCTCTCATTTTCATCTTGCTGTGTTTCTAGGAATGACTTCAACCCCTGTGACATAAATGGATCCTGGTAAAGAGGATAGCGAGACAGATAATCAATCTGGCACCTGAATAGGAAATTAAGAAATAAATATGATTATGGTTATGATCTAGGAAAAACTCTAAAGAGGCCTGTCTCCAAACAGGAAAGTGTAACCAATTTATCTCCCTTGGAGACTTCCTTTCTAGAAGTCAGAGACTGATGAATTCTAGTCAAACCAGCTCTATCAGGTCCCTATATTACATTTGTTATTTATTCCTTTTCACTCTCCAATTCCCCCAGCTACGAAGGATGCGGAACAATAATAATTAGGAGTAAATGTCTAAAGAGTATGAGTTTGCTGACAGTATTTTGTGTGGACTTCAAGTAGGAAAGTCAAAACAAGAAGCTGTAATAGGAAGGAAGCAGGAGCAGTTAAGCTGGAAGAAACCATTAAGTTGAAAATTGTTGTCTGGACAGTAGAAAAGAGCATGCTTTGGAGATTCAACTGTAGTGAGAGACTGATGTGTGAATAAAGAGCAAATTCACTCTGATGTGTAGCCCAAGTCTCAGAGAAATGGCCTTTGTGGTAGTTGGTGTTTGTAATGCTCTGAAACACACTGTAGGGAAACTGCAACACATACTCCTGAGAAGCACTCACTGTGGCAGCAATGAAGGACAATCTTCATTGTGATTATACTTATTAATGTCTGTTTTAAAAAGAATTACGATTTGTATTTCTTACACTCACAAGTTTAATGCTTCTAGGATGCCCTTAGGCATAGTGGGACTGACTCAGTGTGAGTGACAAAATATTTCAAAGCTGAGAGGGCGATGGGAACAAAGATGTGCATTTTTAACATCCAAAAGCCATTAGACCCCAAACTGGTAAACAGCTATTACATCACTTAAATTATCAGCTGTTAGGTCATATTACTGTTTCCATTATGAACCCAGTGTATTTCAGCAGCTCAGTATAATTCTCTCTTCTCTGTTTATTACACTGTTTATTGTAATATAGCCAACACACTGGCAATTAAGTGTTGCACAGATACTAATTATACAGTGTTATTTGCATTCAAAGTGGTCCATAACCTTCACTTTCTCTCAGTAGCAGAATACTTCCCTCACTGAACATTCTTCAATTAGTGGTGTCCCTGTGAAGAAAATTGCTGTGCCTTACACATCTCTAGTAGGATACATTTCTACATGTTTGGAACACCTGGAAATGACATTACAAATAACTTGTTCTTTTAATTCCAAATAAGATTCATTGTCATCATTTATATATCTCACATAAACAGCTGGATACCAGTTTTCCATTTCTTTTTACTCACATCAAAACTCATTTCATCAGACCTCTTAGAACAAGTGAAAGTTTTTCATAAATGCAGGGATAAATTTAAATGCAGAATTAAATTATTATCTTCTCTGGATGTGGGAATAGGGCATTCTACAGAAAGTGTATTTACAAAAATTTTGTGACTCAGACATTATAGTACTTTCTTCTGGTTGATTGTGTGCACCCTTAAGACAGTTCCCAGTGGGACAGAAGAGAGAGGGAAAAAATGCTTTTAAATTATTTGCATATCTGTAGTACATACAGAGTCCAATATTTACACCAAGAAGGAAATCTTCAGCCTGCACATTTCAATCTGACATCCAGTCCTTTGTTTTCTTGAACAAGCCTGTGTTTTCATTGCTGAGCCTAATCACTTTACGTAAAAGGCTTAGTTATAAATAGATTTACGTCTGAGCCATTGCTTATAAAGATACCACTTCTATTTGTTCTTCTTTCTTGTTTAGAGCTCTATCATCATAGGTTGGGAGCTGCCACCTTATTTAGAGCTTGTGTGTAGTCTGATTTCTGCTCAAAGAAGGAATAAATGCAAGCAGGCTCTAGCTATAACTTCCTCAATAACCAAACTGTGAGCCTACCACAAAGTACAGCGATTAGAAAAAAGACATAGGGAGGGAAGGATTTTAGGGACATTACTAAGGAAGCAGCACCAGACCTCAGAGGGAAGCCAGTCAGACAAAACCGGCAAATAACAGAGAAAATGCTGTAAGTCTGAGTGTTATGGAGAATTGTGCCCACACCAGCTATGACAGAGAAAGTTAGGCAAGTGAGAAGAAGCAAAAGAGAAAAAAAAATAGTTCTGTTTCCTGTCTCATTTAAGAGTTGTCTATTTTGGGAACCCTGGGGCATACCCAGGAAAACAGGTTTGAGACAGTCGAAAATTCGGTCATGCAATTACTGACCCAAAACCAGTCTGACCCAAAACCAGTCTGACCCAGTGACCTGGGGGCAGCTGCCAGTCCCCAGCTGAGCCAGACTTCCATTTCTGCTTTCTAGAACTGCTCAGTTTTCACACCGTGTTTAGATTTATTCTAGGATATGATCTCCTCTGTAAAGTTACTTTTATTCCATTTTCCAGACTCTTTTGTAGCTTAATTTTAATTTGTTTTCATAGTTATTCCTGTTGTTACTTTTTATTTCTACCACTGGAAATGGCATGAAATTTTCATATCTCTCTTCAGCTTCTCCTTTCTGTTAGATGAAGGAGTTTAACTGCAATAGCAAATATAATTTTCCTCAAACAAAATCTTTGAATACAGTGAATCACCCAGGAAATGGTATTCAGTTTCTGGAATTACTTACATCAAATTAAGTAGTGCTACCTGCACTACCTTAATGAATATTTCATACAATAAAGGAAGGGGAAGTCTCATTTTCTATTTTTGTTTCTCCCTTATTTCTATTTCTGATCATTACACGTCGTTTAATATTTTAAATCTTTTTTCACAGAAGCATTTCTCCTAAAACTCAGGTCAACTTAGGAAAACTAGCAGCATGGGAAGGGTTACTTCAGATGATTCTATTCTTCTTAGAATGGCATTTACCAAAGCAGCAGCTGCTTTTTGCCTTCTACCCACAGAGATTCATCCTTTTTCGATACTGCAGGCTGCCAAGAATCCATGAAGTAGATCACAACCTCGAGGGGAAAAAAAAATTAGTACAGAATAGTAGTAGCTGAAATTTGAGTTAGTTCATTTAAAATATGCATGTCACATATCATGCATCGCATAGTTATGTTAGCTTCCATAAAGTATCACCAATGGGTTACACTTCAGTCACAGGCATAAGAAAATGCTTTTATAATTTTTTTTTTTTTCAGAAATATACCTTAGTCACTTTTTGTAGCAAGGACGTATTTGCCAAAGGAATGATCTCAATGTGTTATTCATGAAAGCCACGTGAGTGAAAAGAAATATCCCTTACAAATGTGTGGGTGTGGCACATGGGCCATGGTTTAGCAGAGAACATAGTGATGCTGAGCAAACATCATTATCATGGAGGTCTTTTCCAACCTTAATGCTTCTATGACTCTGTGATCTGGATTATCAGAATTAGGGGAGCATGGATGTCTATTAATCAATTTGGTCTCACTTGAAATGCCTCAAATCTATCTTACTCCTTTCCTAGATGTATTTGTTTGAAATACAGTGGACACATATCATTCTTGATGCCACAGAACGTCTGTGTGCATTCCTTCTAGACACATACAGCACAGAAAGTGCTTAAAAATAAGTTTATAAGGAGGTACAGCAATAGTATTCAATGATTTCAGTATCTGCAGTGACCATTGCCTTCAGGCCAGGGCAGTCAGGAGAACTCAGACCATGGACAGGATCCTGTTGAATAACACTTCATCGCTTCATTCCTGCTTTGCACCAGGAATGGGATTCAGCCCCTGAATTTGTACTTTGGTTATGTTGTCTCTGCGACATAGTTTTGTGTCTGAAGGCATTATAAATAAAGTAGGTCACACAGCATTGACAACTTTTAGGATTTCCTTCATCTTCTTTAGTTTTACATTAAAAAATTTTAGTATTAAAAAAATAGAAGTAGAAGAAAGCATAAAAATGTAGGAAATGTATGGATTAATGTTTATTTATATTTTTGTCAGCATTAGGGGTTATTTTGTTACTGCAGAAAATTCATGTATGACAAAGGGATAATTACATGTGCCAGTGAGGATACAATTAAGTATTTAACTAGCTAATTCCCATGGGTGCTTTTTTTTTTTTCATGGAGGGCTATGCATGTTTATTTTTAGGCTAAGAGAAAATTACATGGGGTATTTAAAATTCAGCTCCTCTTGACAAAATTTAATTAACTCCCAATAATCAACTAATTTTTTTCTGTATGACTTCACTCTCTGTGTATTTTGCAACGAGCATTAATGCTTTTCATATGTCTCAGCATTAACCTGTGTTTTCCACTCTGTTGCTACCAAATTTGATGCAATTGTTAGAGCTGCAGTCGCAGATCTTCAAAGCGAAGGGTCTAAGAATTTCGTTTGAAACACAGCTAGAGTTCCTGTCTAGTTGTGTACAACTTTGTTTTGAGTTAAGACGTGTATTTGAGGGGAACCAGGCTGGGAAATAAGGGAGGGGATAACCTGTTTCACCTACCTATGTGCATTAAGGAGCTTAATGGCTCTTTATAAACTCACACAGGGAAAGACATTGGCAATGCCTTTCAGTCTCAAAGAGGTTTAACACAATCAGGAGCAAGCAAAAAGGTTTTGAAGTGCTCTTCATTGACAGTTGTTTGAATTGTATGGGAGGGGTTAAGAACAGAATTATATTTACGGCAGCTTTGCAAAGGAGCTGAAATCCAGCCTTTTAAAATATGCTCACTATTCTCAACTTTGCTTGTATCTACACATATAAGGTGAGGCTTTCAGCATAAACCCAGACTGCAAACAGCATTGATTAGTAAAAAGACCCATGATGCTAAATTCTTCAGTGTACTTTGAAAATTCCAATACCAGTCATCTGAACCCTCAGGAGCTGGAAGGTCTACATGTCTATACATAATTAAAAAGGGTTCTTTTGCACATAGATATGGCTTCTGATGAGCCAAAAATAATTAAGAGATCAAAACCACAGATGCAAATATAGAATGTGTTTGACTAGTTTGTCTTTCTGCATTGTAATTTCTGGGAAGGCAGATCATTAAACCCTATGATGGTTCAAAAGCATAAGAGCTTTACAACTTCGAATATTCCCTGAGTTTATACCCATCTCACAAGGATCAGTTTCATATTAGTTCTGAACTTTGGGCACTCTTTCTTTCTAATTGCAGGATGAAGGGAAGTGCAGACCCTTGGAAGTAACAAAGCTGGAAGGAGCGGAAATTGGTGTTGACACCAGTCTGGGGAAACCATTTGTTTTTAAATGTATTCCTCAAAATGGAAACAGGATTTTCTACTTCTGTGCAACTTCTAACCAAGAAATGAAGAGGTAAGTGATCTTTCATTTCAACACAGTCAGTTCTGTTACTCCAGTCTGGAGAGGAGACTAACTTTTTGGAGGATGTTCACAATAGCAGCCTTGATCAGTAGAGGAAAAAATTTAAACTCTATCAACTACTTATGGGAAGACAGTGTTTCTAATTTTCAGTTGCAGAAGCCTCAAAAATTTTTTTTCAGTTTCACAGTTTTGTTTCTGTTTGGGGGTTTTCTTTAATAAAGTCTTTAATATTCATGTTTTGCTATCTGTCTGAATTCTTGATTTATCTTGGGAACGAACACTTCACCCATATTCTCATGCCTTCTCTCCCACTGTTATATCAAATGCGAGTATAAAATGATTTCTCTTCTGCCCAACAAGTACAATGCTGGTAATAAATACAACCCCATCTTCCATTTCCTTTTCTGTCATTCTGTCACATTTTCATTTTATGATTTTAAAATACAAATGTGCCACAAAAGCATATTGGTTCTGATAAGAGGTAATGACTTTGGGTTTGATGCAGAGTTAGACTTTAAAAATTCTATTTTGCATTTCCCAAAGACGACATCTGACAAAACTAAAGTCACCCAAAACACAAGTAACAACTTTTTAGTCCTCCCTTTCAAAATTTACTAAAATCTAATCTTATTTTCCTTTTTGTTTTATTGTGAATTGTCAAAAATATAAAGCTATGAAGTAAGTTGGCATATTCATTCATCTGCTTTTTTTTATATCTTCTCACCAGTTAACATAACTCACCATTGTAATACCAGAGCATTTTCCATTTCCAAATTTTATACTATACATAGTGCAACAAAACACCTTTACCAGCAAATAGTTTGCTTTATCCTGTAGTTTCCAGCTCCAGGATTCTTTGTGCTTCCCACAAATTCCTGATCTGCACTATGACAAGGACAGGAAGAGTGATCACTTAGCCTGACATGTTGAACTATATTCAAAATATATCAATACCCTTGTCTTCAATACGGCCATAATTTATTACAATGTGTTGTAACACAGCAAGATTTGAGACTTATTTTTTTGAGAGTCAGCGGTGTTTATTTAGATTTAATCTACTACTTCTCCATCTTAAAGCCTTGAATGTGTCCTGAAAATTGCACCTCCCTTTAGGTTCTGCATATGTCATCAAGAATTAAAAAGGGCAGTGAAGCATATTTGTTCTGTTCTACTGAACTAAGCTCTTCTCAATTTTTGTCATATTACAGGTGGTTGGAGGCTATGGAAAAAGCAGTGCATCCTGTCCATCAGGTAATGCTTTTTTAGATGAGAAGCATGTGTATAGAAGATTGTGAAGAAGAGTGAGAGATAGGAGCTGTATTTGTACATGATCAGGTGCAGGCAGCAACATGGAAGCTCCATACTTTTGTTCTGAGCTCTTGGACTGTGAGTCAACTCCAATATAAAAGCCATGTACAGAATTGTGACTCAGCTTATATTCTTTTCTGCTACATGGTGAAATGAATCAATATACTCCCTCTCCAGATATCAGCAGCTTTAGGTTGATTTGGAAATGTAACCTAAAATTGACGTATCAGGCAGAAAGAAAGGGTAGAGGTGAGTCACAAGCAAGTATTATGCCTTAGATAATACAAATTGGAGTAAAAGGAGTGAAGGGTCATATCTTTACAAGTATTGCCCACAAGCCTGCCTTGATTTTAGGCAACCTGCTTTTCCCAACAGAATATTGGGCAAGGGGAGGTATGATTGCTGGGTTCTCATTTTCTATGTTTTCAGAGATGAGGAAAGATAAATAAGCTGATGAACTTTGTCTTGTCTATCTCTACANCCCCTTCCTGGCCCCATGATTCTTACTATTTCTTTCTACAGACAGACTACCTTTATGAAAATAGGCTCCTGATCTGTAAATTTTTTAAGAGGCTTACCTACTGAACCATCTTGTTTTTTAAAAGAAAGAATGTGAGGCTCAAATGTGGACTAAGTATCAAATTCTACCTTTTTTGCAAATGAAATAAAATCATCAGTTAAAAAATATGAAAATCACAAGGTACAAATTACAACCTGCATTAATGGAGTGTAAAATAAATGGGGGGGGGAGGGGGGTGAGTGATTCATCCAGCAGTGTTTAGTGGTAGATTTCCAAATAGTAAAAGGTATTCATTGTGGTTTTAATTCCTTTTTTGCTGAAGTGAAATCGTTCAAGCATACATTGCTTTTGGCTTTAGCTTTCAGGTGAGCTTGTAAGTGCAAAACCAAACTTGTTTACAAGTGTATTTTACCTGGCAGTGTTTCTCAAAAGAATATAAACTAATACACATACTTGAAACAGCAAAAATAAGTCAAACTATTTAAACTGTGTACCCCAACCAAACGAAACAGTAAAACAGCCTGAGCCAAAAAGGATAATAAAGGCTGACATACAGAAAGTGCATCAAAAGAGTTGTTCTTTAGTGCAGCATGCATAAATAACTTGTAATATAAAGAGTTCCAACATTACACTTACAGAAGGATCACTCATGCATTCATCCATTAGCAGCACAGTAAGCTGGCTGCTTTCTGTGCCCCTGCATCTTAGTTTTGACTGTATTATCTTTTTTTAGCTTTGTCTTTGAGCAAACAATACCCTTTTTTGAAATAAATGTTTGATTTAGTATGTTGCTTTCATTTCCTATTTCCATTAAGTTGAATAGTTTATATTTTCCTTCATTTCTGTTTGCCATACTTTTTGTTACTGCCTTTTCACAGTACCTAGTTTGTTACAGTAGAGCTTACAGCACAGTGATTTAGTAGACCATTATACTGACTCTATGTCTTCTTAATGAATCTACAAGGATAACTGCTTTAAAAATATACTTAACATTACTGAAGTCCTCTTCTGCACTTCCAGGCAGTAAGTGTCAGCAGGTTTCCCATTTGTAACAAAGAATACAGTCAGCTATATTGTGATGTCTTTTTTCTGTCATTGACTTGTCAAGGATACTGAAGAAATATCATAAATAAATGCAAAAGAAAGTCCCTCTGGAAACAAACAGGAAGATATTGGTATTGCACATGTTGTCCCTATGGATTTCAAATGACAATGACACTGGTAGATGTGGAATTCTAAATATGTATTGCAGTTGGCAAAACACACTAAGAGAGGCTGAGATTCTAAAACCTCCCACATCTAAAAGAGAAGAAATGCTTTAGTCTCATATTAGACAACTTGATTTAATAACACAACAGATTCTTTTTTTCCTGATTTTCTTTTTGGATTATTTTATCATACAAATAGTCTACACAATGGCAGTGTTTCATGGGTTGAGCTTTTTCTTCACTTGTAAATGACAATAAAGTGATTTTCATAGTGGAAAAGGCCCTACTTTCCACAAAGGGATGGGAAGGTATCTGCAAACACCTTGTGTGTGGTAGTGCTTTCATCCAAGTCTGACTGCTGTATTCTGGCCTCAGGCACCACCACATTTTCTCTAGAATGCAGAGCGAAGATGGTGAACTTTGTCTTGCCAGATTACACAAAGTAAAGACTACTAAAGTCAGGCAATCAACAACACTTTTTTTTTTTTTTTAAAAAAGGCTGCTTCAGACAGCTTTAAAATAATCTTATTTGTACAAGCAAAACAGGTAGTGAAAAATAAAACAGATGTAGAAAAGGCAAGTTATTACTGTAAGGAGGAAGTAGGAGTTGGACACCATATATAGGATTTTCTAATTGTATTGCCAGCACTGACTTTTACTGCAAATTTTCCAATTATTTTCACAACAAAAGCTTATTTCCAAGCAGAGGACTAAAGCTTGTGTCTTTTCATATTAGCAGTTCCTCCTTAAGTTTTTACGAGAAGTTTTTGTTACATGCTTTCTTTACAGAACCATGTGTGGGTAGATGTCACACTGCATAACACTACACTCCCACCCTTGGCTATCAAAAATCCCGAGTGCCTGGGGCTTCTCCACCAGCTGGACAGGAGCAAAGATGTCTGGATTCAGCACTACTGCATTCTGAAGGATGGCTGCTTGTACTTTTATGCCACTCTCAGGTCTACACCTGCCCAAGGTAGGGATGGCTGCCAGATTTTCATTGATCATTGAAGCAGAAATGTTTCACTGTCGCTTACACACAGACCGTCTAGCATTAATGAGATTTTCTTACCAGGAAATTCATAGTGTTCCATGAAAGTGAGTGAAAGAACACCAGACTCAGTGTCTTTTTATCAACCAACCACCCCATTCCCCACCCCAATCTTCTTTCTTTTCTTCACACAGTCTGAATTTTTCTTTCTGAAGTGAGTCAGGGTCTGTGCACATTGTCTCAGGTGCAAGTATCAGAAACAAGACCCTCCCTTCCAAGGCACTTCATGGTGGCAGTTCCACTGATGGCAGTCTCCTGAAAGCTGTCGAATTTTGCATGGCAGCAGCATGAAGCTGCTTGGGGTCATTTGCAAGCAGAGACCATTCCAGGCACCGAAAGCCTTCAAGAGCAGCTCTGTGAAAGTCAGTATTTATTAAAAACAAAACAAAACAAAACACCCCAAAAAAACCAACAACAACAAAATAAAACAAACAAAAAACCCAAACAAACAAAAAAAGTGTGCCCCAGGGATGGATCACGACCTGCAAATGCTATCTCCCTGTGCTAAGGAAGCTGTAAGTTAAAAGAACCAGAAAAAAAAAAATATATTATTGTATTTTTGCTTGGTAGCCAGTTTTCAGATCAAAAGACAAAATCTTTTCTTAGCGTTTATGCTGTTTGCCACGTGTTCAGGCAAGAGGTGTTCTACTTTATACTATTGGCATTGCACTTTTCATCTGCCAAAGGCCATGCTTATGAAATGACATGGGATTTTCTCCTTACATGAAACTGAAGCCAAGGCTTGCCCAGAGAAAAGCAATGAATTAGCAGAAAGGCAAAAATTAAGTATTATTCACTTATGACACTGAGGCCTATGCTCCTACTGCCAGCTATTTTCTTTTGGTGTTTAAATATCCTGCTACATACAAATTTTTGTGCATGGTAGGGTTTTCTCTCTTGTTACTGCATTTTTTACCAATTTCACTACAGATTCTCATTCTCTCATATAATTCTCAATACTAGAGCATTAATTTGATGCTGTTGTGACTAAATGTGAGACCCTCAAAAATTACAGATCCTAAAGACAATAACAGGAACATGAGGCTGGAATTAATCAGCTCTACAGGTCTTTTTGACTATTAACCATGTATGTACAAAGTGAACATATACCTTCTTGCACTGAGGTGAGGTCTGGGGGGAAGAAAATAAAATGAGACAAACAAAATGAAGTGTCCTGAAGACAAAATGCCATCCAATGCCTCTCCTTCACACCTGGCTAGTTCACAATGATGTTTCAGATACCAATGGCAGCAAGATAAAACAATGCTGACTCTAGGATATTTTTTTTTCATGTTAAAATTCAAATCTCTTTAGTTTTTAAATGAAAGAAAAAACCCACCCTGCCCAAGGACTTTACAGTGGCTTGAGGCAACCTTATAGATAGGAGTCCAAAGCTAGAAAAAATATTTTGCAACATCTTATTTAACTCTTATTTAACATCTTATTTATTTATCTTATTTAACACCTTATTTAACTCTACTGCTAATCATTTGCTACACAGGAAAACTGGCTTACACTAACTTGAAATCAATTTTCAGGAAAAAAACCCCAAACTGAACTTTCACATTTTAAAATATAAATTCTGTGAAACTCTGTCAATACACCCAACAGAAGGCATCTGAAAATCCAGTTTGCCAAATTTGTTGGTATGCTTGTAACTGGCAGTAATTTTATAAATGGTATCTGTAATACACATGATGCATGCTATTTTATTCTGTCCAGGTGGCCTTTACCTGCAGGGGTATATTGTGAGTGAACAGTCTCTGGGCTCCAAGAGATCTGTAATTGAACTCAAGCCTCCATCTGAAGAATTTAAAACCTTTTACTTGTGCGCGGAGAATGTAAATGAAAACAAAAGGTAACCCAAATTTTGTGTGTGTGTGTGTAGGGTTTTTTATCCCATTTTATTTGCCAGACTTCAGGAGCACAGGAGCTCAGTAGTTCCTGGGAGGATCTAGTGACAACTTTTCAGCCTGTTTTTGCTTATTCACCCAGATTTTCCTTTAGCAGTAGCTTCAGTCAAACTGCAGTACAACATCTACAGGCACATGTGAGTCACCAGTTCTGTTCCTGCCAATGCTGGAATCACAGCAAGGCTGTCTTGCAGCAGTTCTGAAAAAAACATGGATAAGGCGCCTTTCACAGTTATGTGTGGGGATTATGCTAAACACAAAAGCTATGGCAACCTCTCATTAGAGAAAATGGAATGTGTATCCTCATTCTCAAGAATTATTTACTTCCATCAATGACCATTAGAATTTAATTAATTTAAGAAAATTGGCCAATGAAATCACATTATGAAGGTAAATTCTCTTATCATAATCCAGTCAAATTCCATATCTGTCAGCAGGAGTTCTTTCCTAAAGCCTACTAATTACATTATTTGGGTTTTACTTTAATGAACAATGACAAAGCTTTTCAGTATGTTGGAAAATCTGTGTTAAAATAGGTTATTTTTATAGTTAACTCCTCCATCTTCTGCATCTCTCCAATGCCCTGATTATCAGCATACATAGTAATTTATTAAGGTCATGTTTCAAAGAACATAGAAATACATGCATAATACTTGACCAGGGACAATTGTTGGTCTTTCATTCCTTCTAGGTGGATTACAGCTTTGAAAGCTTCAATTAATAAATGGATACCCCTACACCAGGCAATCCAAGATTTCATGAACAGACCACTGGAGGAGACAAGGATGTGAGAAGAAAGCTCAGATTTTTTCCCAGTTCTGTTTTGCATCTAAAGTTCCATGCTATGTCTTATGATTCATCTCGAAAGATGCTCTAGCAGCAGCTAATCTTTAGCACTGCTATACATTCACAACTTTTGTAAGCATTAGTAAATAAATGCAAAGCAATGTTGCCTTCTTTGTCACTGTCTTTATTTTGTGTTTCAGTACTGTACAGTCTATGTTTACTTATTTGAGATCTTTACAGTGGAAAGTTTAAAGGCCAAATAAATAAACAACATGCCTTTCTTGACAAGATAGGGTAAAGCCACAAGTAGAACTGCCCCATCCATTCTCTTCCTGGGTAACTGCACCATAGCAAAAAGCACACTGGAATTTCACCATCTCACCCAAAAAACTACTTTTTCTCTAATATTCTTAACATAATGTATGCAGTCTGAAGGCTGAGATGTGAAGTCTGCAGAATACTCCAAATCCAATCCCACCGGTCAAAGAGATTGTCTCGTTCCTCTCTCTGTTTAAAGATAAACATAGGATTACAAATTAGGATCATGCCTGTGGTGCTTTAAAAGCTCATATCTGCAACCCTAATAATCAACTAAAACACTTCTGATAATACCCAGAGCACAAACAGAAAATATGTGAACTTTTGAACTTAAAGAGCATCAGTGCTAAGTTTGGTAAACAAAAATGTCCAAGGACACACTGGTCTGCATTGTTGTCATTCGTTGTTTATGCATCTGATGCCCAGTTGCAGCAATAAATGGCAAAAACTGCCCAGCAGTTTTTACCCCCAGGGGTTTGTTTCTGTCCTCACTTGGGACAAATACATATTGAAATGCCACGTTTTATGAGCCGTAAGAACTGTGAGGTAATTCCTCATTTTCTCTAATGCAAAGTCACTTGGCAGAGTTTAAATAACTGCTGACAGCTTTACCTTTACCTTTATATGAAAAAGTGTTGGAGAACAGTGAGAAAAATATGATAACAGTGAAAACTCTACCTCCTTCCTGGGAAACAAAAGTCTTTTATGGCCTTCCCATTGGACTAAAAATGAAATACACTCTTGTTTGAAAGAACATGAAGTAGAACACTATTTTTTCCGGTCTTCAAGTTATTTCAGAAATGTCAAAAGATTACTATTGTCTTTATACTTACAATGCTTCCCATGAAAACTCAAGAAAGTGGGTTGGAAATATTTTTCAAGAAACATGAAGAAAAGCTCCCAGAAATCAGACACATCTTAGATAATGCAATTTAAGAAACAAAAGAAAAACAACAACAACAAAACAAAAATAAAAAGCAACCAAACCAAAACTAACCAAACAAAAAAAGAAACAGCAGAGGTATAAATTTTGCTACAAAACAGAACAGAATTTTGAGTTAACCACTGAAGAAATAACAGTCAATCCAAATCCAGATTTCTCCAAAGGCTGAGGGAGTTTAGATTTAACACTTTATTTAAAGTCATCCCCCCGCCCCAGCTTTGGAATCTAAGTAATTTTAGCTTTGGTTGCAATTCCTTCATAAGAAAACATGGGAAACTGGGGCAAGCTACTTCACTGCTGTCTCCTGGCAGCAAGGGGTCAGCACAGCTGTGCAATCACTGTACTGTCAGCATCCCCCCATGGCTCATTTGCTTGCAAAGAAGATTTTATAACTATTGGTAGATACATCTGCTTTCAAGGTTTTCCTTTCACTGCCAGGAAAAAGGTAACTGTGTTGAAACCAGGACACTTCCATTAACAGAGTATGATATTGCACTGAGAAGACATTGGGTCATGTATTTGAAGCATCATTTATTCAGATGGTTTTCTGCCCTGCAAATGGAGCTTGTTTTCTGCCCTGTTCAGCAGAAAATACATACAAGGTTCTGGAGTGGGAAAGCCACAGAAGGTCACTGTGGCATTTTCTTCAAAGGGCTAAGTAATTTAGATGGAAAGGGTTTGAGGCTACAAAAACAATTTTGTGAAGTGCATAATTCCCTGTTTCCAGCAGGTTTATGAAGGATAAAGGTATTTGGGTTAGGTTTTTTTGCCTTCTTTCTCCCAGACCCTGGAATCTGATTTAACAGAAGCTGAAAGCCATTTAGTGGAAAATAATTTTGAATTTTTCAGAGTTAATCCACCTTTCAAATACAGCAGTGATGAGATATACACTAGCAAAAGCTGAAACACTGCAGCACTCTGGGGCAGAAATCTGCCTGCCTAGTACTCAGGCTTTGTTGACTCGTGAGCATTTTCCCACCCCCTCCATCAGAAATGTAACCATTCACAAGATGAGATGTTAATTTTATCTGAGTGAAGGGGAAGGATTTCAGCAGTACACAGAATTTGAGATATCTTATTCAAGATGAACTGCTCAAGAGCAACTTGTGCCAATTAAGCCAGATATTTATTGATAAAAAAACCCTCACGCTGACAAAGACAGGAAATACATTCATTTTTCTCAGAGAAAACACATTGCTTTCACCTAAAGACCTCATAATTTAGGAGAAATTCTCCTGATAATGAAAATATACAAAATAAAAAGACCCAAAGTGATTTCTTAATATTCTAAGACAACTAAAGGTCTTGAAAATTATATTTGGTGGGGGTTTTCACTTTACATTATGTTATGTTGTCATGTTATATCATGTCATGATACATGATATCAGTTGTAGCAATGTATGTCATACCTGTATTTGTCAATTATAACTTAGTATTTTCTCAACTTTACAGTGCTGAGAATAGGTGTTATTTAGCACCAGCTGAAAAGCTTTTTTTTTTTTTCATTGCAACTAACTGCAGCTACTGTGATTAAGAAAAATATTTGAAAAACTGAATTAGAGGAGATATAGTTCATTTAAAAATAAGTGGTAAAGGTTTTTTTTTACACTTAAAAATGGTAAAATATTCAAATACAAGTTAATTTCTGCATTTCTAAGAGAAAACATTTTAAAGAAAGTCATTCTTCAAGAAGTTCCAAACATACTTGCCCTTACCCCATCTAGAAATGAAAAACAAAATTGGAAATGTGACCTCTGATAAGTAAATTTATGAGTTGGACTCAATGATCCTTGTGTCCCTTCTAACTCATAATATTTTGTGAATATTTTGTGATCTCTGTGACTGTTATTAAAATTGAATCAATACTAAAGGATATATAATGTATAATATACAACCAATTGCTGCTTTTTTTAATCTTTTGTTGTTTATTCCACATTCTGAAATACGAAGACCTTTTTTTAGCAACACTGTGAAGCTAAATATTCTTTTTTTTTAAAAGCTAACATCAAATAATAAAGTGAAAAAGATGATAAACCATGGTAATTCCACAGGTACAGGAGAGCTGCTGAACTTGTAGCTGCCCTCAGGACTCTAGCAGGTGTTACTTTGGAGACTTGACAAATTCAGTTCACTACTTTGATATTCATTTTTGCAAATTAAGTGTTTTCCCGACAGCGGACAAGAACATGGGTTCACTGACCTCCAGTTGCCACAGGAATGGGTATTCTAAAATAATAATAGCATCAGTTGATTTTACTCAGACCCACTATTAACCCCTTATTTTACTACATGCCTGCTGCCTGGGGGTTGTTCTACAATTAAGGTGTTTTCTCCACAAAGGGAGAAATAAGAAAATCAGCCATGGGAAAGAAGGACAGTTTCCCAGAGCAGGCACTAAAGATCCCACAGGCAACTGTTTCCCCCAGGTTGCCCCTCCCTGTCCATTCAGAAGGATTCTCCTTTCCACACACCTGCAGCCCTTTAGGCATTTTGGCGTCCTCTTCCTCAAACTCCTCATCAGGCTGAAAAGTCAGGTGAGTCAATATTCCATACAGGGAAAGCAGCTTGCTCAGCTTGCCCTGGACTGTCCACTGACAGGAAACAAAGAAATTGTTTTCAGTGGGAACAAACAGTGACCAACCACTGAGGCATTTTGATTAGGACCCATCCTGACACCAGGTCCTTGATGCTTCTACACAGCCACATTTTACACTGAAAATGTAGTGCCTTAACCAGCAAGACAGTTAATTATTTTTCTGTAAGGAAATCCAGCAGCATGCATTTCTTGGTCAAACTACTTGGAGCAAAAAGATCGCTTGCTGGTGGCCCAGTGAACTGGGCACTGAAAAAAGTGTTCATAAAACAGGTAAGTCTTAATACAGTTAATGCCCTGAAAATGCTTCTCCAAATAAGCAATTGCCATTGTTTTAGCAAAGATAGTTTGGAAACACGAATTGGAGATGAGACTGTGTGTTCATGAAGTGAAAAGTATGGACCTGAAAGGGTATGCCTCTAAGTTCATCCCTATAACACACAAAGAGGCAGGCGCCAGAACTAGCAATAATTGAGTACTCAAAGTAGCAACTTAGCCATTGCAAAGTTCTTTGAATGCTGGAAGCAAGGTCGAGTGCACCCTTGTACAGCATCATGTGAAATACCCAGCACACCAGCTTGTACTTTGTGCTCCCGTGTAAGACAGAGAGACCACAAGTTACGATTCACAAACAAGTGTGAAAAACAGCCTAATTTCTACTAATGACACAGACTTTTTCTCTAGGAAAATAACAAAATAATCTGATGAAGGAAAGGACTAAAGCAGCTGGAGCACCAGAAAGTAAATTTTCAAACTCAGCCTGCAAGTACTCAAGAAGCAGCTGCAGCCCAAACTACATTTATTATAATCTACTGTCAAGGTAAGGAGACAGCTTGAAAGCTAGCATGAAAAATACTCTGGTTAAAAGCTGCAGCGCGAAGGTAGAAGAAAATAGATTAACACAGGTAGTCACCAGTAACTAAACAAAGAGCAGCAATATACAAAGTGGCTGATACACAAACATCTGATGAGAAAGGATTCTCACAGAAAATCACAGTGGGTATAGCAGAGGCAGGGAATCTAGTCCTAACTTTGTGCATTACCAAACACAAGATGGGCTGGCACTAGTTGGAAATCAGAATAAATACATATAACTCCTGTAAAACTGAATTCGAGGCTGCAGAGCCCTCGCAATTGTAAATACCTGTGCCAGCAAAACAAAAGTTTACATACGTATGCAAGTCACTCTGTGCCATGCAGGGTATATTCACTGCTGCTCATCTGCAATTCAATCGATAGGTCATTGCCAATTTTATCTGGATCAAGTGAAAAGTACAGCATAATCCAAACAGAACCAATAAGTAGTAACAACAGAGTGGAGAAATATGGCCAGAAGATTTTAAAATCATTCTGGGGGCCATCTGTGGGAAGAAATGTAGCAATAGGTGGATTTGTAGAAGTTCCACCCACAACATGGCAGTGCAAGCAAGGTAATCCCACAGAATAAATTCAATTTGGAAAAAAAAAAAAAATACGAACAGTCACATCTCTGCTCCTGACACTCTCAGTGGCTGATAACAAGTGCTGAAATTTGATGTCACATCTCTGTGTCAAGCAGGAAAATACGCCAGAACAAGGATCCTGATTTTAACCAAGGATCCTCACCAGGTGGACAGAGTGGAATCAGAAAGAGAAGGCTCCTTGCACAGAAGCACAAACAAAACATACTGGACCACCAGAAGAGGCACTGCAGAAGAAGCCTTGGAGGGGGCTCCAAGGGCTGATTTGCTGAGGTAATAATGGGTTGCTAGAATCAGTGAGCAGAAAAGTCTGCTCTGGAAGATTTTTAAAAGCATATTCTGACATTCAGGTAACTGTGCAGATGAATAGCATCTCTGTATCCTTTGTTACAGGATGCTGTGCAAATTTCATAGTAAACTTACTTTGACATCAGGTTTGGACATCAAATTTCAGCACTTGTTATCAGCCACTGAGAGCCGTCAGGAGCAGAGCCCCAGCTTCAGAGGCTTCAGATCAGAGGTAAAGGATTAAAAATAGTATTTAAAAAGTCATGTTTCCATTTTTTTAGTCTTTCTATTCAGTTCTTGTTTTTCATTTAGTACAATGAAGTAGCTACTTTATTGGAGGAGTTTTTTAGAGAACAATGTTATTTTCAGATTCACATAGCAATGATATAAACTATTTTTTCTATTTTTACCTGCCATGTAAAATAATTTTATTATATACAATTATGTGTATCATACTAGTAACCACAACTGAAAATTCTTTACCAGCAGTATAGTAGCCTATAATTGCCATTCTGTGACCCATGAAGAATAACCAGGCAGCAGCTTCAAAGAAACAGTGATATCTCAAGTGGTGTTGCACGTATAGGTCTTGCACCAAGTCTGCTGAGGCTTAATGGTCTAGGACATCGAAACCCCTGTTGGTAATAAAATGAAAGTTTGTAAACTGTATTTTCCCTGTGCAGTGAATTATAGCTCATATAAACAGATGCAAAATGTATTTCCTGTTAACAGAAAGAGCAGTGTTTTCCTTTAAAACAAGTTCGAGATGCTACATCTAGAATTTAAAAGGAAGAAAAAAAGGGATTCTTTAATGAGAAAAACTGGATGCAGCACAGCTAGTAAACCTGCTATGGAGCATTGCAGTGTCAACAGACAGTAAAAATAAAACTTGTTCAGCAGTCAGTGTACATTGGCATAAAAACAGTGAGAAAAAGCAAGGAGATTTGCTTGAGTTTAGATGTAAATACAGTGTAGGCATAACTTTCCCATTATTTGGCTTCCCAGGAGGGAGGCGAGATGAAGAGCAACAGGAAGTATATAAATGTAGAATTTATTTCAGGATATACAAAGTCAGCCTGTCACAATAATCATGACAACATTATGGAGTATCTAAAGACAAGAAGAGAATAGCCGAAAAGAGTAAATGGTTTAAAATCTTGGAAGGACTGATAAAGACATAGTCTGACATATGTGTACCCCAATTTATTTATATGTGCAGATAAAAGGAAAGTGCTATCAAAAGCATCCTTTATTTCAGAGTGCCTTGTAAATTATTTTGCTTTAGATTGGATGAAATATTCATAGTCAAAATTATACATGCACATGTGCACAGACACTCTGGAGGGATTGTATTGCTGTCACTATCTTTATTTTTAACCTTATTCAGGTCACCCTAGACCCTGTGGGACTGCACTGTTCTTTACTGTCTAGTAGCTCAGACATGATTTTTCTGGTGATAGCTCCCTAGAAAGAGCCTTCTGACAGAATGGAAACTCTCTACCAAGAAACCCTTAAGGGAAGAGTTTAAAGATTTCCATACTAGCTGCTAAGAGGATAAAAATTTAGAGTAATATGACATCAGACCACTCCTTACATGATTTTTTTTCAATTTATTTTCTCATTTATTGCTGAATTTGCATTTTTATAAAAGCAGCAAACCCTAGAAATTTTGGTTCAGGGAGGTGCAGCTGGATAGAGGGAAGTGCATTAGAGAAGTCTTTCTTCTCTTGTCCTTTTGCACCTTCAGTCTGGTTGCTGTATTACTGGAAGAAATAGCCATACATACCCACAGTATGCAGCTGATTGACCTCAACATCTTGTAAATGACACTGCCATGAAAAAAAAAGTTCTCACATTTCAGGAGTTAAAATGAAGGGGCATTAAGGTTGGTTGCTGAAGGAGTATTCAATGGTGACAAGTGATAGAGTGTAATTAATGAAGATAAAAACAAGAGAAATTTTAAAGCATTTCACATTGTGATCTGTTGGAGGCGCTGCAACTTTTTCATATATGATAGTGCTCATCTCACCAAATTATAAAAGGTGTCCTAAAGCATTAGAGGGGCTCTGAAACTGCACTTATAGGTTAATAGCAGGAGCAGTTTCTTTCCCAAACTGATTTACTGATGCTATTCATGATCAAAAGAATTTTAATAATTTAATCATTTATTTAAGATTTTAATACTTTCAAAAGTCTTTCATGCTAAGGAGATGCAGAGTGAGAGAACACAGTGTGATTTTATTTATCAACTGTGAAACAATCTTACTAAAAGCCCATGCCTCCAGGGTTCTTTTTTCTCAGGGTCACTATTCACAATAGCAGTCATACAGCATCTGATCCCACGATATTCACCAAAATCACACTTTTATCAGCACTACCATCTGGGATAAGTTTTTTGTTTTAACCATGCAAAGAGACCCACAACTTTTGCTGATTCTTTCCCCTCCACAGGACTTTTCTTCTTACAACTTTTTCTTTTGCAAGGGAAGATGAGAAAGCATCAAGTACTAAATCACAGTGTAAAATCATTTATTCCTGTACAAATAAAAGCACTCAAAAGCATCTCTATGGGATTTTTTTTTCCCCCAGAATTTTTCTAACTAGCAGTTGTTTAACATTCTTAAGCATTCAAGAAAAGGATTCACATCAGAGGTGAAAAATCTTTCAAGTCAAATGTGGTGCATGTACAATGTATGCCAAAGAGGAAGCTGTTCATGAAAATGCTCATGTGTCACTAATGTAAATGCATTCAGACTGTAAGACAGGAACAAATAACTTCATAGCAAAATCAGCTAGACTCAGCTCAAAACAAAAAGCATGATGGTATTCTCAAATTGAACCTTTCCAGTATGCCAGTCTCAAAGGGATTATATCCTGTGCCTGGACACATCCTGTGTGCACAGAACCTCACACAGCTTCGAAAGGGAAACCTAAACACAGGCTTTAAACCATTAAGGCAAACAGTCCGTCAGCTTCAGAGAGCACGCAGGATTTGCTAGGGGTTATGCAAAGAAGGTGTCTTTCAGATGCAGTGAGACCTCTTTCAATAAGAGCTTCAAGTTTTCAGCATTCTGACCTCAGCATCACTTCCCTCCACCACCTCGTCCCTCAGTGTCACTGTGTGGGAACAACAAACCAGTCTGGCCCTGCTGAAAGAGCAAGACAGAAAGCATGAGGGGGAAGCAACCATTGATGGGCTTTATGTAACAACTTCACTAGATTCAGGCTTAGACCCTAATCACTTTCTAATCAAATGGCCACTGCAATGAAATTTCATTGCAATGGCAATGAAAGGAGTGCTGCGAATACATGTGTGGCAGCTGATGGATGTGTTGGCCAACTGATGGGACTATCAGAACTGAAATCATGAAGCAATGACTGGAGATTTAACAGTTTTGTATCCTTGTTGGATCAAGGATAGAAAAGGCACTGTGACACTGCTATGGCCTTCAGTAACCACATATGATTCACAAACCCAGATTAATGTATTTTCTGTGCCTCATGTTGCCCCCGCATATAAAACCAAACAAACCAAGGAGGTGAGACTACAGGCAAAGCAATAAACTAGGAAATTAATTTTAAGGGTTTCAGTGATGATTAGGATGTGACAGGTGCAGGGACAGGCAAAGGGACTGCATAAGGAAAAGCATCAGCCAGAGACTGTAAGGATGCAAAAATGGGAGATAAAATAGAAGGAGCATTAGGGGCAGAAACAGGCCAGGGAAGAGAAGCAAAATAGAAGTAAATGGGGAATTTTTGGAGTACAGCAAAACATAGTACTTATGAAGTACAATGCCAGTGGTGGTGCAGGCTAAGCTGCAGTATCTCAGTCCTTCAGCAAAGCTGCTACTTCATGTGGACTGAGAGATCAAAGCTGACAGAAATGCAAAGTGAGCAAATTACATTATAACTACTGCATTGTACAGCAAAGCTATCTTTAAATATTTTGGCAGTGATGGGGAGGTAAACATTGTGTTTTGACAGACTTGCTTGAGGTATATTGTCATCTTTGTGTTACAGTGCATACCACTAAAACCTGAAAAACTAGTAACCTGGATCATCTCTTCAAACCTTCCTCTGTGCAGTGGTTCTGGAAAGATAGCCATTAAAACTGTAACCTATTTAACCTAAAGAGGTTAGCTCGCTTAAATAGTCCCTCACAAAATAAATGTTTGAATTCTTGTTTCCTTTTCCATATGACCTTGGAGTGTCACTGTGAATACATGAAGGTGACAGTGGGTTACATACCACAGGGCAAACCATTTGTTGCAGCAAGCCATTGTCAACAAGCCTGGTAAAAGCATATGACCTGCTCTGCAGAGCAGATTATTCCCAGTCATTCATATCTTTAAATCATGTCTGTGTACACTCAGTGTGTTTCCCTTCATTGCCCATAGCTACCATCAGCAAATGCTTAACTGTGACACCTCAGATCTACAGGTTATCTCTGGTGCTGCCTCATTCCCCTGAGGTCAGCCAAGGGTTGGTGTTATGCTTTCATGTTGTGTGTCTCTCTCCTTGAGGAATAAACACAGGATTAATCCCCTTTAAAGAAGTAAACAGAAAGGGGTTTGAAAATGGTTTCTACATCTACCACATCACCAGAAGGCTGTTGCTGTACATATTCATCTACCTATATACCTTTATAGGTGTGTTTGTGGATAAACACCTAGTCCTAAAGGCAGTAGAAAACAGCAGATCTGAACTTCACCTTGGGGACAAAACTCCAGTGAACTTCAAGAGGAAAGCCATACTCTGCACTCTGGTGATAGGCAACATGCCACTTCCCACCTTGCAGCCACTAAAACTAGAATGCAATCAGGTAACACTCCTTAGTCAACCCCCTTCAAAATAAATCAGCACTAAAATCCCAAATGTCGAAGCATGGGGAACTTTGTTGGTGTCCTGAAGGAGAAATGTCAGTCAGGAGAGGTGAAAGTAAAAGTAGCCCAAAACCACTGAGCATTTGTGCACAGCTCAAAATGCACACAGTATTTCCAAGCTACTGAAAGTTTCCCAAGACTCACAATCCAGGCAGCCAACCTCATACATTCCCACAGGAAAGCTTGAGTGCAGATTTCACTTACCATTCTGGCAGCCACAACAAGTGAATGATGGGAAACACAGCAAAACCAATCTGTACTCATAGCCCAAACATCAAGACAATGAGCCTCTTCCATGGTGTATTAAAATCATGCCTGCTTTACATGTCCTTTTCATATGTCACCCTCCTTACCTACCAATGTAGTGAGTTATACCAGCTTAGCCAAAGTGTTTCACCCTAGATTTGGATTTGTAGCCATTAGGATAGAGGTGAGAAACTAGAGGTTTTCCCCTGTCAGTATTCTGATAGAAAATCCAAACTTTCCTTTCCATTGAGGCAAGGGATAACATAATCTAGTTCAAGGCAGTACACTTTATACACATGACCCAGAAATAAGTGACAGATTTTTTTGTTCTTCAAATCAGACACAATATATAAATTTACTTACTTCTAATACATTCTGATGAAACGCTTCAGACATAATTTCCTTTCCAACTTTGCCTTTCTTGCAGTGCACAGATAATTTAAATAAGTTTATCTTAATTATTTTCATGTTTTCTTTTGTTGTTTTTTTTTCCAAATACATGAGACAAGCATCATGGAAATAAACAAAATTGTTTTTTGTTAAACATCTCCTGTTTCAAAAAAAATCTTCAATTTTCATAGCCCCTTATCACACCAGAACATATTCGTGCAACAGCATCATCAGAGGTAACAGCAGAGGTTTGGAAAGAGCAGTGTTTATTCATTAACAGTTCCTGCACAATCATGGGAGGACAATACATAATAAATTGCTTGCTTCTGGAATCTGTGATGACAGGTACATTTCTCATATTCACATTCTTGCCAATTAAGCAATGGCTTTTTAAAAGATATCTGTGGCAAACACTTAGAAGTCAAATTTACAGGAGTGTTCAACATCTACCCCAGCAGGAATCAACAGGACATAAAGGCACTTGGCCTCTCTAAAAAGCAGATCTATAAACTTCAGTAATTTTTCCGTAACAAGTTAAAATAGGTCAGAATTTCTACCTACACTGTCAGTGACATTTTGCAATTGTGATTGTGTGTAATTGTAATGTTAATTTCTGTCTTGGCATGATGTGTTTTCCAATAAGTTGAACTTGCTGCTGTTAATATAGAGAACATACATGTATAAAGTATGTTTATATATCTATTTAATAGATACACAAAATAATGAAAAAGGACCATAAATATTAGCAACCTTTGCTGGAGTGTAAATATGCCTCATGAAAAGCTTAATAATCATATACCCAAAGATTTATTTATTTTCAGGATATATAGAAAACTGGCAATAAATTAAACATAGATCCTGACCAAAGCTAAACTGGCTGTATTCAAAATATATTTCAAATATATTCAAAATAACCTTATCCCTGTAGGTATGAATTCTGAACAGTGATTTGAGATATGCTACTGTTAGTCAGTATATCCTGTTTGACAGAGCACTTGCAATTGTGAAATGTTGCTTTGCATGGAGGGCTGTCAGTGCAAATGTCATGGACAAACACATCCAAGTGCTGACTCACTCAGGACTGAGGGATCAGAAATATTAAAACACAGTGTGAGTTTCTCATTGCACGAGATGGGTATCAGCTGCTTGTGCATACAATAAGCAGCAACACTGAAGCCAAGATTCTGAAGGTGGAACAAAATGTTAAATTCAATGGTTAATATTTCTTCTATTTTTGACCAACAGCGAAAAAATTGCAGTTATGGAGACCACAATTCCAGCCCCTAGCAGCCTGCCTGTCAGGTACTGTGAGACCAGAGCAGTGTGCTGTAGGTTGGATAAAGCTTTTCATTCCTCTCTGCCGAACTTTCATTTTGTCCTTCCTTTTCTGTTTATTGTTATGATTAAAAGAGGAAAAATCCTCTTGGTGTGTACAAGAGCATATGTTTGCATGAAATCTATCTTATTAATTGCTTGAATAGCTGTAGGCAGAGTCGATGAGCGCTTGCCAAATAGATAGGAATTAAATCCAGGGGTGAAGGGATTATGTTCTGAGGAAATCAATGTTTCATACAGATATACCCTCAGGCTTTGTAGCTATTATTTTTTGAATGCATTTAAAATAGATCACACACAGCGTATTCACATTCAATTCTCAAATACTTCATGGAAACATTCAACTCAGGAGTCTGGAGAGGTTGTAAGTGTCCTTTCCAGGCAGGCTACTGTTGGGTATAAGACCCAGACAGACAGTGACCTTTGCTATGGGCAAGGATACTTCCCACTAGACCAAGTTGCTCAAGGCCCTATCCAACCCAGCTTTGAATACTGCCAGGGTTGGGGCATCCACAGCCTCCCTGGGCAGCCTGTTCTGTATCTCACCATTCTCACAGTAAAGAATTTCTTCCTAATAGCTAACCTAAATTTCCACTCTTTCAATTTGTACCTTTTATTCCTTGTGCTGTCACTGTAGTTCCTGACAAAGATTCCTCTCCGGCTTCCCTGTAGGTCCCCTTTCATTATATTTTCTCTTCTCTGTCAAGCTGCAGCAGGGAGTGACCGTGGCTTTGGTGGGCACCTGGTGTCAAGCCAAGGTCAAACCATCACCAGTGTACACACAGAAGAGAACTTCAGCAGAGTCAAATCTAGGACAAGCCAGAATGGTGGCAATGACACCACTATTGCAGTAGGAAAGAAACTGCACAGATACTCTGAGGTGTAAAAGTGAGACAAAAGAAAATTTGGGTATTACACAGTAAGAAAGACAAAGTCTTGCTCCTTTTTATTGTACCACATTGAGACCATCAACAAAGCAATGCATTCAATCTTTGCTTCACTTCTTGAGATGAAATATCACTAATTGAAGAGCTCCAAAAATTGAGACAGTACTTGGAAAAGTGACCCGATTGCAACATAGTTCACTTCAACAAAAAAACAGATTATGAAAACTGATCAAAGAATTATTTCCTTTCATCTTGCTTTCCTGGAGACTGAGGTGAACAGCAGGAGATCCCTAGTGGGTGGGAATATAGTCTGTGGCCAGTACTTAATTCTCTTAGTCAAATGGCATGTTGATGGCAACATGGTCCAGAAGAAATTTAACAGGTGGGTGAGCAAAAAGGGGACAGAAAAGCTTCAGCAAAGACAAATTTAAAATAAAGTAATAGGGATAAATAATCCAGATCTTGCTGTGAAATGCTGAACTCAGTTTTGGCAATTACAGTGCAGGAACAAAATCTTGGAGTCATCACTGAAAGGGCTCTGAAAACTTTGCCTCTATGTCCAGTGCCAGTAAAAAAACCCAAGAAAATGTTAACCCCCATTAAAAAGGGCACTGAGCAAAGCGAGTGGTTCTATCCATCTTGCTGCTACCCAAAAACTTTGCACAGTCACATTCTGAGTTGGCCTCTGCAACTTATTAAAGTTGTAGAAGAGTCAGAGGGAAGGTGCTGAGTATGGTGACTAAAGATGTCAAATACATGCACCAAATCTTCCTCTCAGGAGCAGCTGCTTTGCCAGGCAAGAAGGTGGAGGAGTGTTATGATCAACATTTACAAAATCATAAAGGCAGCAGACAACGTGAGTGCAAAACTGCAATCAAACATAAGAAACCTCAAATAGGGAACACCAGTGAAACTGGGGGAACAGTTTTAAACCCACATAATAGATTTGTTTTCCTTTTATTGTTTTTTTTTTAAATGGGGTAGTAAGTATCTGAAACTTGCAGATGTTTGGCGGGTAGACAGTGTCAGACAGTTCAAAGAGGACAAGGCAAAATTTTGGCCCACAGGTAGAAGGATCAGGACTATATCCTTAATATGGTAACTATGGATGTTGGAAAAACACAAGGTGCATGAACTGCAGATAATAATCAGGCCTGCACTCCCTCACTTTAAAACATGTCCCAACAACTCCAGAAATAGAGTGCTGGTCCAGATGGACCATTTAGATAACAGAGAAAGACTCTCTCATCTTTCCTTTGACAACTTTGTTCAGCATGATTTATTTTAACTTCTTATAACCTCAAAACTGCCATATAATAACCGCTAATAAAAACTCAGTCCACTATCAGATTTTTTTTTTCAAACTATGGAATTGCAAAAAAACCACTCAGCTGCATGACCTGAATCAGTGACACATTTTCTAAGAATAAAATAAATGTAATATTCCTAGAGTCAGCTGTTCTATGTCTTTGCAACATAGTGGAAAACTGTGCCTTATAGAGTAGTGGTGGAAAACAAGATCAGAAGATCACTGCCTCCAGTAAACATCAACATTTTATAGTTTATCAAGTGTAAAGGTAAAACAACAATCCTGACATTTAAAACATTTTCTTTTTATAATTAGCAGAGGTACTGGCCAGTAGAATTGTTGGTTATCACAAACAACATACAGAGAATAGGTATACATGGACATTCAAACCCAATGGAAGATTATTAGTCCAGAACCACTGATAAAATTTCATAATTGTATTTAATATTTTTATATACACAAATATTGCATTCCAGGACTAATGCCTTTATATCACTTACCCTTTGCTGTCTTTCACCCAGTAGTATCTAATTAATTAGAAGCACCAACTAGCAGACAGCTGACAACCAGATAGCCCATCTCAACTAAAAAGCAGAAATCAGCTTCCAGGCACTGGCTCATTAAACCACACTTCAGTGGAAAGTCAAGTAAAGGCAAGTATTATTTGAAAAATAATTTTAAAACCACTTCAAGACAAATGTCACAAATATAGACATGCTGTTTCAAAATTACATGTATCCTATTTCTTTTGTTAATGTCAATACCATTAAACTTCTACATCAAGGAGATACTTTAATGAATATTTATATTAATATATACAACATGTAAAGCAGTTTATTTGTCTGGTAGAGAAATCTATGAGCAACATGACACTTCTTATGTATACTCTTATTTCAATGCTAATTAAAGCCTTATCTAAGCCAATTTAATATCAAACCAAAACTACATATTTCAATAAAGTGAGGGAAATATACTTTGGAATGGTTTTGAATAATTTCCCAGGATGATTTACAATCAATTTTTCTCTGTTACATGTCCATTGCAAAAGTCTTCATTCTTGTAACATATGAACAGTATCTTTATTTATTAATACAGTATTTCTTCAATTTTATAAGATGCTCCTTTATGGATACATGTTATGGAAGACCACTGTAATGATGCCCTGTTTATATCATTATGCTAGTCCTTCTCAGATAGGATGCTTTGAAGTGTTTTGTCCTTTTGAGCACTTTATTCCTTTACATTTACTCTCTTAATCTGAAACCTATTATTTCTATGGTGACTGTCCTTACACACATTGCAGACACTAGCCAGATATTTTTCCGCGCTGTCTCAAAACAGGTACAGCCCCCACCAGTGCACATCACCTACATATACATCAAACAGATAAGTTTAAGAGTTAACTTAACAATTTGCAGGAGTGCTTTATTCTCCAAGACCCATTTAAACCTTTATATCTATCTTGGGTCTTTCAATTACTTGTTATATATTGACTGTTCAGGTCTTTTTTTCTCATAATATCAGCTACTTAGTGGGAACAAAATTCAGTTCCTAAGTACATGCACTGCTATTTATGTACCTGGATTCCTGCCTCTCAGTGGTCAGGACAGGGCTGTTTGTGCCAAATCTACACCCACTGTTGTTAATATTGGTGTGCTCCACAGCTCAGGTCCTTGGGGAGATAACTCCACAGGTGATAATTAATCACCTCAGGGGCCACCTGAGGTCATTAGGCCAGGAAAGCACCACATCTCCATTGGGCAACAGCACAGCAATAAATTTAATTTCCATTTAGGACGAAACAAGTGAAACTATCTGAATGGACATCATAGTGAGGTGGGTGTTAGCCACTTTTTCCATGCAACAAGTGATAAAAGGAGAGAGGAAATGGCCTCAGGTTGCTTCAGGGGAGGTTTAGATTGGGAAAGTTTCTTCGATGATACGGTTGTCAAGCATTAGAACTGAGCATTAGGACAGGAGGTCCGGGGAAGTTGCCAAGTCATGGTCACGGGAGGTATTTAAAAGACATGTAACCCTCATGCTTAGGGACATAGTTTAGTGGCAGACATGGCAGAGTGAGGTTAAAGGTTGGACTCGATGTTTTTTAGAGTCTTTCCCAACCTAAACAATTCTGTAATTCCATGATTCTGAATGCTGGGCACATGACAACAGCCCTAGTCTTCAAACATGATGTGTGTATATAAAAGCAATAAAAAAATGGATACAAATATCTGTGGGCTCCACATTCTCCTAATCTCCTCATATAGACATATCCCAGTCATTTCAAGCATGGTTGAAGGGGTTTAAGTACCTCTATCAGCAGGGAAAGCAAACATATTTAGTTGATTATTAAATCTTTTCATGATTTGCTATCTATTTTTCATGCATATAGCAGAAAGAAATGCATATGGCATGATCACAGATCAGTTTATTAACTAATTAGATTAGAGAAGAGGATCCTATGGCTTTTCACAGCTGATCTGCTGCATGGTTTTTCAACCAAACTTCTAAATTTCAAAATATGTGCATATAAGTTAAAAAATACTTCAAAAATCCATTTTCATTTCAGTTGTTTTGATTCAAAAGTGACATTGAAAAAAAGTCCTTATACTTTCATTTTTCAGTTTGAAAGTTCAATATTAATTTATAAAACATAAAATGCTATTAAAAACAATTAAGCAAAATTAACCAAGGTTACAAATAAATCAATTCTTTTGTCTTGTCTGTGAATGGTGAGTAAAGATCAGCCCTCTAATTGAATGCTAGGGGAAGGGATTTATATCCAGAGTATTGAGTGCTGTATGAATCTCACACTCAGCTTTCTGTTTACTAAACTCTGAGAATAAGTCCTTATGATTATATTTCAACTTTTCATCTCATTAACTGCTCCACAGGACTTTGATTTAAATAAGATAGGAAAACCTCTTTTCTTGGAGTCCTAATGGAAGCAGACAATCCCTACCTAAACACTTACAGTCACTGAAGAGTGCCTAAGTAAAAGGCTTTGTGTTGGTTTAACTCCTTACCCCAAACCATAACAAGTGTTCAAGATTTTTTGATACAAGCACATAAAATATCTGAAGATGGGATTTTTAAGCAGTTAGTTCCTGGCTTTCTACCTGAAGCCACTGCATGTCTGAGGCTGCAATACAGATGGCATTCATTATGATTTATCTGCTTGCAGACCCACACTCATATGTCTCACTTCTCCAGTGGTGATGGGAACAAGGGGCCTTTGTACTCTGTGCCCATTCCAAACTCAGGGTCACTGAGGTTTTTGCTTTCCCCTTTCCTTCCTCTCTTCCGGATTTCCTACAAATCCTGGGATACTTCCTCTGTTTTTTCAAATCTGCTGCAGTTCCCAAATGATGAGCCCCCTGCTGGGGTTCAAAGCTGGAACTGAATATGTGTAGGAAATTAACAGGCTGTGGAGTTCTCTTGAGAGAGCAAAGGGAGTTTTTAGCCAAGGCTAAAAGCTGTGTGCTTGTAAGATAAACAACTCTGCAGGTCTGAGAGGACTGGAATCAGGCTGGATGAGGTCATGGATACAGCAGCCTTATAGCATTAGCCAATCAGTGATTATCGATGTGTGTCGGAACCAGTAGGGTTAATGCACGTAGCCTTGGAGAATACTATAATTGTAGAAACTTTTTCAATAAAGTGGGCTTTGCAGTTAATTCACATTGGATCGTCTGGCATTGCTCCTAAGCCCGCCTCCGATAAAAATGCTCTGTTGTCCCCCTTTCAAAAACTACTGTCCTCCACTTGATACTCCCATGCCATGGACATTATGTGCTTCCTCCTTCTCTTAAGTAATAATTCTTCCCTCCTCCTGTTGCCATGGCTGCATTTGTTCCGCTCTTTCTAACAGTCCCATACATTCTTAACATATATGTTCTCTATGTGCTTGTAATATATGTTTGGTCCCGTCCCAAAAGTACCATTTCCCCCCCACGCCTCCCCTCTTGCTGTTGTCCTCATTTCGTCTCCTGCCTGAGTAAGAACTCCCTGATCCCAGTAAAACATGCTTCCTTCCCTCTCATAGATGTCCCACTTCCTACTTCATCTTTCTGCCTGGATGAAACCAACAAAACCTGTCATGGTGGTGTCAACATTTCTGCTCGGTCTGAACACTCTTCATCACAGAGGACAAGAATGGGGGGCATGTGGGCACATTGTCACCCATTCTGTTTTCTGATTCCTTCCAAAATCAGCAGGATTCACCCAGTCTGCTGCCATGTGGCACAGACCATGAACAGCCATCAGACATTAGACTGCAAGTGTTCACTCTTTGACCGCAAACCAGAATGGGATATCTTACATGTTAGCAGACACTGGGGGCAGTAATTTAAAGATCGTCATTGAACAAGGTGCTTTCTTTTTATGACACGAGCCTGCACAGCAAACGAATTTTTTTTCGATGTGACCTTTTTCCTGGTAATCAGGAACAACTGCATCATAATCAAAACAAACAACAAAAAACCCAACAAAACCACAATAAACCCCAAAAAAACCACAAACAAACAAACAAAAAAAGACACCAAAAACCCCAACCTTGAGACTTAATCCTGATTTATTATCCAGGAAGTTATTATAATATTAATAATAATATTATTAATAGTGACATTACTGTTATTATTAATATAATTTAATAGGAAACTCAAGTTATTATTTTTATAGAGAAGTCTAGCTTTGGAGGCCTAATTGGCCTAAAAATAATGGTGATATTTAGGTTGGAATAAATGCTAAATTGAAGCAGACAAAAAAGTAGTGGCCTTGCACATTAGCTCTGAAAGGTGTAAGGTTGAGTATGTTGTTTTATGTAACTTAGCTGTAAAGGCACTATAACACTGTGAGTGAGTAATTACATGACTGTCTGAAACAGTAATTGGTAAAGGAAATAATCTAAAAGCTCAGTGTGATGTCAGAGAAAGAGTGACATCTATTATAAGTTGAAATAATTTATTTTTGCTATTATTAACTCATTTAATTCTTACCATACTGAGGATTTTCATTCTGTTCATGCATGTAACTTCTGCTTGTTTAAAAAACAGAAGTGAAAAAAGAAGTGCCACAACTGAGGTGAGAAACCATTATTGTTAAAAAAAAATTTCTTATTTCTGATATCCATGCCAAAATAATTAAGGTCCTGCTAGGGAAACAACTTTTCTTCACATCTTATCAATCAAAATAAAATTGATCTTACTTGTATGTTTCCCTAATGCCCCTGGTTTCTAGATTGAACAGGTGGAACATTCATCTCTGATACATGAGATGCCAGGAGAACTGACTTCCTTCTGCCCAGCCAGGCCAAAGGATCTGCATTTCCCACCCCTCCATAGTTTTAAGAAAATAAAAACACTTATAACAGTAGCTGTTATACGCCATCCTCAGCCCAAGAAAACCAGTTCAGCTCATGTCTAAGGATTCCTTCACACCTGTATTCTGGATAGTCACAAGTCAGAAGTGATGCTGTTTTAACCTGGCTCATCTTAACTGACAGCAACACCTAAAGAAGGGAGCGGAATAACTGTGTTCTGTCATGAATTCCCTGCTGGGGCGACTCAGGCACAAACCACTGCCTTTACACAGAACCAACTCAATCTGCCTTGGGCTGGACTACAATGCAGCTACAAGTGCTACAGGGCACTGAACTGCTCAGCTGTGCACACACATAGAAATCGTGCAACTACATCAACACCAGCTCGGCTTCAGCACCTCCAGAGAGCGTGTCTGGACTCTGAAAGTGAAGATGGAAAGTGTCAGACTGGAGTATTTGAACTCATTTCCTGAGACTTCCTAAAAGCTGCTACTCTGTAAGAGCATACTTCAGCTTCTAGTCCCAAACACAGCCCCCAAAAAGACCAAATTAATGACAGAAATGCTGATCTTTCACCACCTTTCCTTATTCCAGTTTCTTTAAAAAAATCCCTCTTAGACAAATTTATTAGCTGTACATGTAAAAAACACAAGCCAGCCACAGAAAACTCATTTGTTTATTAAAAATTAATGCATATCACACCACCACTTCCTTTCACTTTATTTCAGTTTTCTCCTCTTACAATCCACAATATTTAGCATATACTTTACATTAATGCACAAATCACATTGAATAACTCCTCTACCTTACAGACTCCAGGTAGCATCCTTATAAAATCATGTTGTTTATTTTGATTAGTCAAACGACAACTTGTATCAGTTTATTTCACTCTACTGAAGTGACAAAAGAAAAAACATAATGCTCATTGTTATTCTATTGGTTTTAGCTGGTATTATTATCTCTTGATTTCCTAAGTCACAGGCCTTTGTACCACTGCCACTACATGCTGTTCTTTAACATTTGCAACAACTTGGTACCAGGTATTTATTATACAGCATTTTGAAGCCATGGAAATCCATCAGGAATATGCTGTTCCTCTTCAGTCATTCTTAAGCTAAGCTAAACACACCTTGTTCTTGCTGCAATCTTTCTTCACAAGTTAACAGTTCAACAATTCAATAAGTTTGTGGGTTCTTTTCCTTAGAATTCTGTTGTGGTCTAGCCCAGCAGGCAGCTGAGCAACACAGAGCCGCTCACTCATTCCCTAGTTCCCCAGTGGGATGAAGTCGAGAACTGGCAGGGAGGGGGAAAAAGTAAAATTCATGGGTTGAGATAGGCAGTTTAACAGGACAGAAATGGTAGGGGAAAATAATATGGATAATAACAACAAAAATAGAATTGCATAGAATATCCCTGGTGTGAGTTGGGATCAGTTGTCCCTTCCTGTGTCCCCCAGCCTTCTCCCAGGTGGGGCAGTACAAGCAGAAAAGGCCCTGGTGCTGTGGAAACCCTGCTTGGCAGCAACAGAGACTTCCCTGTGTTACCAGCATTACCCTCACACTAAAGTCACATAGAGAACTGTCCTAGCTACTGGGAAGAAAATTAGCTCTGTCCCAGCGAAACCAGGGCAAATTCTAATAATTCCTTATTGTCCTATATATGACGTTTGGATGAATGCTGCATCCAGGTAAGGGGTTGGTTTAGTTTCAGGTTTACACATCACACTTTTTAACAAAACTTGAATCCACGGAGAAATAACTATACTTTTCTATTAATAATCATAAAGTTGCATATATGATTATGATATATGATATGATTTTTCTTTCCAAGCATGAACCCTGAGTCATTCCACAAGAACAGACGACATGGATTTTTAATAAAGTATTACTATTAGAGACATTTCTGATTGAGTTGTTTTTAAAAATAGATTCCCACTCTTGCATTTCATTCTGCCATTTAGACAGGGGCTTTTTGCAAAACAAATTGGCACCAAAATCCCTTTTATTCAAGCGCAGATGTGGAATGGTATACCTTACCATACTTAGTGCCACCTCACTGCTTTTGTAAAGCACCCAATTAAAATTCCAAGTATGGAAAAATCAGCAAGAGTTTAGTTTGAAAAAATAAGATTCACTTTCTAGGAGAAAGGACATTTCTTATAAACTTCTCTAATTCCTACTATTCAACTAATAACATTCCATTGTTTATCTTCCCGTTCGCCTCAACTGGTATCATTTATTTCAAGCTGATTTCACCATTGCACACCACCCATCTGTAGTTCTTCTGCACCGTATCTTCAGAAAAAGAAATCTATTCTAGAGTTCAAGAATAAAAAACAGTCTTTCCATATTAGTACTAGTAATTAATGAATGAATGTCATCAAGGTAGAAGACAGGATGCCCCTGGAAAAACACAGAACCAACACTACCTGAGAATGGATCCTATGATTTTAGCCAAATAGGTATAAAACAGGTGATACAGATCAGTTTTTGAGAACATGGCCTTGCTGAAACAAACAAGTCCCGAATAAACAGAGGGAGTATTCATTTTCTTTGTCCTAAAAGAAAATATTTTACAAAGAAAATTGAGGTTTTTATAAAGTAAACTAGATAGGATATGAAGCGATCTCTCTCCTTTTGAATGATCGAGATTTTTTCTTCTTACTCACCACCCATAGCAAGAACGTTGCTGTTGACAGAGCTGAAGGATGAGAGGCCATCCAGACGGACCTGGATAAGATTAAGAAGCATGTCCACAGGAATTTCATGCAAAGAATTTCAAGACCAAGTGCAAGGAGCAGCACCTGGGTTAGGGCAATCCCCGATAGCAACAGAGGCTGGGGATGAACAGACTGAGAGCTGCCCTGTTGAGGATTTGGGGCTGTTCGTGGGTGAGAGGCTGGACATGAGCCATCCATGGGCACTCACAGCCCACAGAGCCAAGTGCGTCCTGGGCTGCATCCCAAGCAGGGTGGGCAGCAGGTTGAGGGAGGGGATTCTGCCCCTTTGCTCTGCTCTGGTGAGACCCACCTGCAGTGTTGCCTCCAGCTCTGGGGTCCCAGCACAGGAGGGACATGGACCTGTTGGAGCGAGTCCAGAGGAGGCCACAAAGATGATCAGAGCATCTCTCCTGTGAGGAAAGGCTGAGAGAATTGAGATTGTTCAGCCTGGAGAAGAGCAGGCTTTGGGGTGGTCTAATTGCAACGTCCCAGCACCTGAAGAGAGCCAAGGTGGAGAGAGACTATTTACAAGAGCCTGGAGTGACAGGACAAGCGAGAGTGGCTTCAAACTGACAGAGGGCACATTTAGGTTACACATTAGGAAGAAATTATTTGCTATGAGGGTGCTGAAGCATTGGAACAGATTGGCCAGAGAAGCTGTGGCTGCCCCATCCTTGGAAGTGTTCAAGGCCAACTGGGTGGGGCTTTGAGCCACCCAGTCTGGTGAAAGGTATCCTGCCCACAGAAGAGCAGGTTGGAACAAGGTGATCTTTAAGGTCTCCTCCAACCTATGCCATTCTGTGGCTCTATGTTTCTAAATAGTGTTATTATCTCTGAGGGTCACAATACCTAGAAGCCAGCAACAGAGGAGAGGCTGTACAAAGACATCAAAAGAGACAAACCCTTTAACCAAAAGTTGTAACTGAAGTGAAAAAGAACAAGAAGTAAAGGAGCAACAAAGCCAGGGATTACACTGCCAGATGACAAGAGAAGTCAATTGGCTCTGCCCAGCCTCACGTGGACTAGATTTTCAATACTTAAGACTGTATAGGAGACAGGGTCATATGTAGGAAAAAACATAGCTCTGCAAGATGCCTTCTAAAATAATTTCTAGTTACCTCTAGAAATCCAAACAGTCCCATTCACACTCAGACCACATTTTTGGGGAAGAATCAAAGAAAACTTCCAATTGCCTTTCTTCATTGTGAGTGTCTATGCATTGTACAGACAATTGACCTAAGTATCATTTTAAAAATTGCTCAGCTGCTTCTCACTGATTTAGGATACATATGGAAATATCAGTTCAAAGCAAGAGACTGTTTTGTGTGCCTTATTTAATAAGCCTAACAAAGCTGCTGAGCATCTTGACACAGCAAAAGGAACTTTCACATCAAGGTTTGTTTTAGCCTGTATTATTGCAAACAGGAAGGGATAGTAGCATCTAACAGAGAGACAAGTTTCACATCATCAAAGCAGGGAAATTATCCAATAACAGTCCAGATAACAAAAATCATGCCTGCACTGGCTTACATTTTTTGAAGCTATCTCAAGGCATTATTTGCTCTTAATATCAAATTACAAATTTATTGGCACAACTGAATACACAATTTAAAACAGGAAATGTCATCATAACTCTGTGTCTTCTCAAAAAAACCCAGAAGCCTAAGGTGCTTTTTATATTAATTAAGCTTCAGTTCTGCTGAATACTATGACAGTTGTTCTTTTCCATTTATTTTACATAATTAATAGTGCCACTTAAATATAACACTGAGAATCAAATTCAGTCATGAAGAGTTTGAAAATCAGGCTCTGATCTTGCAACGTTGCCTGAGCATGCAAACCCTCTCACTCTTTAGGAACTTTTTAATGGGTGAAAACAGAGTACTTATACTTTTGTTTTTATAAGGGACCCCTTTCAGCAAGGTCTTCATGGTGACCAGTGACAGAACTTGAGGGAAGGGCCTGAAGTTGTGTCAGGGAAGATTTAGGTTGCATAGTAAAGAGAAGTTCTTTATCTAGAGGGTGGTTGGGCACTAGGACAGGGTCCCCAGGGTCACAGCACCAAGACTGACTGAGTTCCAGAGGCATTTGGACAATACATTTCGGCACAAGGTGTGACTCTTGGGGATGGTCCTGTGCAGGGCCAGGAGTTGGACTTTGATGGTCCAACTAATGATATTCTATGTTTCATTAAAAACTGTTTGGAAAACTCAGAATGAGCTCACAAATAGTTTCGAGAATGGCTAAAGGCAATTGCCACTTCTGTTCAGACTGTTTAAATTATTTTTTCTGGCATTTTAATAAACATCCATGGCTAGAAGCAAAAGAAAGAATACCTCCAGCCAGTGGGCTTGGGGTCATATAAAGTTTTTTAGCTTAAAGCAATTACAGTTTTCAGACAAGAATGCCTAAAATCCCCTAATTTGCACCCCTGCTTTGTATTTGAACCTGCTGTTCTCAGTAAGAGCAGCAGGTACTCACATCTTTTATTAAAGATCATTCACATTCAAGAGTAATGGCTAAATTCACATACCGTTTCAAGTGATGGTGCTTAATTTTAGAGAGCTTTGCTTTTCATAGGATATGGGGAAAACGACTGAAAGCAAAGCAATTATTTCTCTAATTATTTAAAGAACCCACTGTGACATTTAATTTTCACATAAGTAGAACAAATTGCAATATCTTCTGAAACCAAGAGGGTTGGTTGCTAAGGCTGCACTAAAATTAGTAGGCTTTTTTCACATCCCTCCAAGTCTATTTTCATCAAATAAAAAAAAAAAGGAATGATAGTGTTTGGCAGTACAATAATGTCAAATAGCACATTTCTAGCAGCTTCACAATAAAAAAATATATTGTTGGTGGTGTTTTTGCAAAAAAAACATAGAAAAACCTTCAGTGAGAACCATTTTTACGAAAAGGATTGGAAATAGATGTTCCACTTTTAAGCAGAATACACTTGCAAATGTGTTTCAAAATTAATAGTAACAAGATGTCAAATGGAAGAAAATAATGAAAATTCATTGCATTAGTTGTAGTTCTATCATTTTGCTGTGAATAGTGAAAACACTGTATTCTTTCCATTGCTGCTAGTGTAAAAATCTATGAAAGGTTTATATTTTATTCTCTTTTTGCAAATACTGTTCTATTTTTGGATTCCTAAGAAATCAGACTGAATTGCAGTAAGAAGCAAGATGACAGAGCTCAGCATTTCTCAGCTAATTTGCTTAACGCATTTGTGTTGCCAGCAGGAGCAAAATTTACTGCCACAGAAAAGCTTGGAAAAGTCAAATATACTCTTCTAAAATTCAACATACCTTGCGTATAGAAATTAGACCACACCTGTGAAAGCCTCTTTTTCTGTTTGTTAAAGTAGAGGCCAAACACCCATCATGTGTCGATCCAAATAATGGGTGGAAATGGGATGCAATTTACCATCCCTTTGCAGGCAAAAGAAAGAGAGAATAGAGGAAGAAATACGGGAAAAGCCCCCTGATAAAGACTTCATGTACTCAGCAGTCACAAATACTGCTGGTTATCCCAGCAACTGCACATCACATGGGATTCAGTTTGCCCCCAGGCTCCACAACACATTACAGAAACTTACTGGCTTTTGATCTTGAGAAATAGTTTATGTTCACACAACACAGACACACTTACACACCAGAGGATTAGTACCCAGGCAAGGAATGCATTTATATTTCTGAGTAATGCATCATATGCTTTCTAATTTTACTGCTTGGTTCTGAAACCCTATTTGAGAATTGATTGCATAATTTATTTTTTTCACTCTGAATTTGAGATGAAGTGAGCTTTATGAAAAATAGCACCAATAGAGACCATAAGGGTAATGGGAAAGCAGGAATTCAAAATAAACTATGGGAATAAGATTCACAGGGTTATTGCAGAACACAAATACATGAGTGTGGCACATGCTCCAAAAGAATTTATCTGTTTTGTGCCATTCTAGCAAGATAAAGCAGCTCATAGATGGTGGAGCACCATGACATCTAACACAAAGCAAGGAGTGGGAACATAATGGAATGGGCAGTGAGTTAGAATCTTAATTCATGAGACATACGAAGACAAAATAAATAGCAAAACTGTCAGTTTTATTTTTTTTTCTATTTTTGGCAGATATATGTTTTTAAAAAAGCCAAAAAACCTTTATTATTACAGTAAACAAATCAGATGCTGGATTTCATATGTAGTTACTCAGTTCAAATTTAGATTAGCACAGAACAGCCTAGGAAACAAATTTCACACTTGAAACATTCTTTAAAATGTAGCTGCCTCCTGGTAATAGGGAAAATGTGACCCTGGCAGTAATTATGACATGAGAATTAGCAAGAACTTTGTCTTTATGCCATGACAGTAGGTTTGCTGTAACAGGAACAGGGAATATTTTGAACATGTGTCATACAAAAGCCTATTTCCATCCATTTGGTATGCAGACTGCACAGCCATGTAGCAAACTCTTGGCTCTACATTCACACCAACACAATAACTCAAAGAAAACATGTTAAGTAAGCCAGACCTTGTGCAGTGCCCTGCTTAGTCTGTAGCTGCAGTCTGGGACTTGAAAAAGATGGGAAGCTTTTTGTGCAGGCCAAGGTCTTGCTCAGGAAAATCTAAACCCTTAACACTCTGCACTGATGTCTAGAGAAGCTCTGGCAACTGTGAATTTTAAGTTGTTAATTAGAAAAATCAAGTTACTGTTTTAAATGAAAACAGAGCTCTCAACTGGAAATGGAAAGCACTTCAAAAATCTGTGTTTTAATATCCCTAGTGACAATAAAGTGAAATAAGAAGGCACAAGGGCACAATGCCTAAGGATGTAGTTCAGCTGAATATGAAGTTCAATCAGAAATTTTGGATCTCACACAGGTATACTGGATGCTATATTAATATCAGGCTGGACTCTAAAGCGATCTCTCAGTCTCTTTCAGTCTGGGAATTGAGAAATGGTAAATGTGTTCTTAAGAGTGTATATTCCAGACCTTCTCAGAGCACTGCAATGAAAGACTTCAGTAATTTCTCACTTCTTTATAGAAGCCTTCTCTTTAGGGTCATCCAAATGATTTGAAGGTCTTAGTTATTCATTATGTACTGGGAAAAATTGAAAAAGCACACAACACTAACTTCCCAAAACCTAATCCTAGACTTTGCTTTCAATCAAATGCTTAAAACATCAACATTTTCACTTAGCAGCCAAGTCACGCACACCCTTCATGGATAGCTAAAAAAAAATAAATTGTTTGTTTTTAATAAGTACAGCAGAGAGTGTCCAAATTTAGATCAAATTTGGGTCACTGTTTCTCTTGGACTGACAATAAAACAAGATGAATCACAGTACAAGGTAGAAGCCATCGAATTGATAAAGAAAGAAAGAGTAAAAAAATTCAATCTTCAGTAAAAGAGTTTCACCAACCCAGGGTTCAAGTCAACAGAAAACACACAGAAGTATCTTTAAAACCAAACAAGTACATTACAAACTATCATGAATCAGGGATCTACTTTCAATAGTAGTGCTTGAATTAAGATGTTTTGTCCAGTGTGTGTAGTAACTATTATTTATTCTCCCAAGAATATTTCACAGAATCATTTAGGTTGGGAAAGACCTCTGGGATCAAGTCAAACCTAAGACCAAACATGACCTTGTCAAATAGACCATAGAACTGAGTGCCACATCCAATCTTTCCTTAAACACCTCCAGGGACAGTGACTCCACCACTTCCCTCACCTTTTCCTCATGTCATCTCCTCCTTGGTTCCCTAGATGTCTTTCTACTTCCAAAACATTTAGAGAACTTTTCACTGTCACCTTTTGTTTTTTTAGAAAAGTGAATTTTCAAACCATCTTACACTCCTGTTTCCAACTGACCTGTCCATCCTATATTGTCTGCCTTGTCCTGTGCATGTAAGCAGGCTTTTAAACTCCTAATGTCAGCCTTTTCCCTGTGATAGTTACACAAAATCTTCTGCTGAGTCAGATATGGTGTTATAGAATAGCTTTCTTTGTAGGTTTCTTGCTTTTTGGACTTCCTCATTTTCATGTAATAAAAACACATGCTGTATTTCTGGGGATAAATTCTACCTGTGTGATTTACCTGACTTCCTCATTTATATTACCATTAAAAACATAACTGTATTGTGAATGTTACTACAGGGGTATCCCAGTAAAATCTTCAGTGTTGCCTGGGACAAAGTGCAGAAAAGCATCTTCCCATGAATCATCCAAGAATAATTCTTTGAGAAGGCAGTTATCTATCAAGTAAAATAAAAAAAAAATATATCACTATATTTAGCACACAGATCTTTTTCTTCAGCTATAGCACTTAGGTTTTTTGCCAACCAGTGCAGATCGAAGAACTAAAAAAGCAGTCTTTTAGTTTTTCAGCTGCAGGATTAAGTTTGCATTTGACAGTGGGCATTTAATCTTTCAGACAGTTTCAGCATCCTGATGATGTCACCTTATCTGGATGATTGAAGACAGATTTAGTCTTGCAGTCAGAGAAAACATGTGGTCTCAAAGGGAGCTTTAATCACAATGATTGCTTGCTGTGTTGAAATTACCCCAGCAAACAGCATTGCTGACCTTCCCTTTGCAGGAAATTTAAGCTTCTGTCAATTGTTCAGTCAGGATTACTACCATTTCACACCAGATCAGGATTAAACATGGACTTCTCAGATCAAAGATACAAGAAAACTTCTCACTTGTGCAAGTAGAATACTGTAGATACTTACTGTTTTGGGTTTGTTTTCCTAAATTTTCTTTAAAAATACCTTGAATGGTTCCAATTACTGTCTGAAGCCACTGTCACCTCTCCCCTGATTAATCACATATACAATTATTGTGTTGGGTTTTTTTCTTGCAGAATTCTTATATATGACATCAGCTGCTGTCTGATGCTTTTGGCTTCTTCATTCAACTCACTGCCAAATAAAAACACAGTCCGCCCCAAAATTATTTCCCCAGAGATAGGTAAGTCTCAACGGAGAATATTTTTCAAATACATAAACCCAGTAAGATTTTTTTTTCCACTGCCCACTTGAGAATTTCTTACTTCCAAAAATGTCTTACCTTCTGCCTGAAGTTCTAAAGTAATCCACGAGAATGCCACAGTATAGGAGATGGGAATGCAGGCAGCTGATTGAAGATTTGACATCAAAATAGAGTAATACGGGGTTATTTTTCTGAATTCCAGAACTCTGACATTAAAACCAATGGTTAATTTCCCATTGATTGGGAGGCTAAATCATATAAGTAGGGAACATGCCATCATTTAATATGCATTTAAACAAATACCTCTTTTAGAGGCCAGATAGACAAGTTATCAATTATTAAAATACCAATTTCAACACTAACAAAAATCTTGGACTACTCTGCAGTTGATCATATAAGGAATTTATTATATGACAAGAATATGCAAGAATTATTTTCTTCTCAGTTTTTTTAAATCTAGATCTAAGAACACAAGGTCTATCAAGTGCATCACTGACTTTCTAAAACTGGAAGGCAGATTAAAACATTCAAATATTCAAAAACAGCTGCACCTCAAATCCTGGGTTGTTTTGGGTCCCTCATTACAAGGAAGACACTGATGTGGTGGAGCATGTCCAGAGAAGGGTGACAGACCCAGGGAAGGGTCTGGAGCACCAGTCTGATGAGGAGCAGCTAAGGGAGCTGGGGGTGTTCAGCCTGCTCTCTGAAAGGAGGTTGTACCCCGGTGAAGAGCTATCTCTTCTCCCAAAGAACAAGCAATAGAACAAGAGGAAACAGCCTCACGTTGCACAAGGGGAGGTTTAGCTGGGATATCAGGTGAAATTTCCTCATGGGAAGAGTTGTCAAACCCTGAAACAGGCTTCCTAGGGAAGAGGGGGAGTTACTATCCCTGCAGATATTTAGAACACCCACAGATGTGGCACTTAGGGAAATAGTTTAGTGTGGACATGGCAGTGCTGGGTTAGCAGTTGGACTCTAGGATCTTAGAGGCCTTTTCCAACCTAGAAGATACCATGTTTCTAGGAGAATTGGGTAATCTGGCCTTCTAAAAACCCCTATGAAACGTTAAGGCTAATTTTTGTGAAGCACTTCACGGCCTCTGAGGCATGGTTGTGTCTCACTAAATGTGCAGGTTGGAGCACTCTTTACAGATCATCTTGTCCCCCCCTCTGCTCCTGGGAGCAATGAGTTTTTATTTTCCTCATGTTTGTCGTTCTACTTCAAAGTTATTAAATCACTACAGCTGCCACTCCATACGTGGTTTATCTACCATTGTAACTGACACCTCCATTATTTCTTCCTTCAATACTGCTTTCTTCCAACTGTTTACCAAAATTAACTCTGAAAATGTATCAGCTGAACACTGAAAGGCTATAAAAAATTATTTAAATTCTATAGAAAGTATTATTACGGGTGCATAGGTAGAAATCGTGCATGCAGTCAAGATGCTCAGAACTGTAGCTGTTCTTCATATCTTTCCATTTTTCTTCATAAACATCAGGTGTTTGCCCCAATTAACATTAAAACCTTTGAATCACTGAGCTGAGGCAGAAACAAATGAACTTTCATTTAATGCATTTTTCTTTCCACTCTCTCATCCATCTAGCTCGAAAGGCTGGTGTTCTGCCACATGATATTCCATTGCACAACATCATCTCTCCCTTCCTACTTTTATCCATTTGCACACCACGAAGCTTTGTAGCTGCAACATTTCTGGCCTGAAATAGATTTCTAAAGGCATCCCAGCATCTAACGCTTTTTTTGAACATTTTTTGAATTTCTGAGAAATAGGTCAAAACAAGAGTGCAAAGCACTACAGCAAATCATGGCTTGCTCCATTTTTTCACAGGGTTCAAGCTGTCAGTGCTGTTCTCAGAGTTCTTGCATATTTTAGCATTTGTGCCTCCTTCACCACCACAGAAAGAACAGGTCACCAGGACCTCCAGCAGGCGAGAGTCTAGTAAAAAGCCAAAATTAAGTGGAGTAATAATCCTACCAGACATGATAGTTGGTATTTATACCAGAACACATAAAGAAGCTTCAAAGTTTTTCTTCTTTTTAAACCGAAATTAATAATATGGGAAGGTAACAGACAAAAGTTTTCTTCTTTTTCAGGCAGCTCTTCAGACTGTGAAATTGCACCATCTACCCATTGTCATTGCATAGAGCTTCCCAGTATCATTGAAACACCACGGGATTTGAATTCAGACCATACTTGAATGGAATAAAGATTATTATTTTATTCCTTCAGAACTCCCATCTAAATTTCATCTATACTTGCGAGTATTAAAGTGCACATGCACAGCCTCAAGCTTCTGCTTCAGCCCAGCTGGGATGACAGCATACCATCACCCTAAATCACACAGAAACAATAAGTTGCTTTCCAGAGATTTGAGATCAGCGCATCACTTTCTTCCATCTTTTCTTGTTTTGACACTGAAGTCACACACTATTTCCCTATTCCTGCTTTTGCAGCACTGCCCCTCTGAGGTTTTCCACTTATTTTTCCAGCCTTCCTCCTGATGTATCTGAATTTTTTCTGCCCTCCCACTCTTCACCAAAATAAAAGCACAGTGCAAAGCTCTCCTTTTTTGTCCTCTCTTCTTGCTCCAGAACAATTTTTTGATAGGTGAGATCAAGCATATACAAGGTGAGTGAACTTGTCTCCTAAAAATGGATGACACATGATCAGTCAATATCCTTACCTTCTCTTTTGCTTTCAATACCAACCAACTAATTCTGGGATTTTCCCCACAAAAGAAACAAATCTTCTTTCCTCAGCCCTTCTAACATCACCTAGGCAGTTCCTCTGTAGATTTGCCCCAATGTCATTCTCTACTACCAAACTGCTAGAGCTAAAATTTGAAGAGGAGTATTCAAACACGAGGGTAATGCTCCTACCTTGAGCCATTCCACAGAAACGTACAGGATTAGGGTTGGTACTTACACCACTGGAGCAGCAGCACCAAATCTGAACTGCTGTCACCCAGGAGCAGCCAAATGGAGCAACCAGGGACAACTTCTGAGGGAGCAGCAACACTGAATGATTCCTGTGCTGAAGGGGCTTTTGGTTGGTGGAATTCATCATCATGCGATGTAAGGGCAAAAAGGCAGAAAACTTGCTTGATGATTCCTGAGACACAAGAGAGACTCTTGCCTTGTTTTGCTTTCTTTAACAAACCTGTGACGCTTTGTAAGCCAGTTAACAGCATCTTGTAACAACCTACACTCTGCCAAACTGCACTTATGCCTGGGAGCCAGTAGAAAACACCTAAAAAGCAGCTTACAGTTCATTTAAGTTCTGTGCTTAATATCATTAAGTGACAATGCTATCTAATTTCTAGAAGTACAGAAGCAAGTAGTGCAGACCACTACAGATCCCACTTGCTCCTTCCAAGAAGGGAAATTTTCCATATTCTATAGACCTGAAGATAGTTTGATCTTCCCTGAGTGCTTTTGTGATGGAACAAAGAGGGGAAAAAAAATTCACTAGCAAAATCAATGGGGGGAAAAAAAATCCCTTGTAATCTGTCTGAAGGTTTTCAAGGACTCAGAAAGCTGGCATTAACCTCTGGCTAAAAAAACATACTGTGAGACAGACAAAAAAGAAATAAACAAATCAATAATCCAAACTTATCGAGTATGTTGTTCTGAAATCTAACAGACATATTTGTGCCACTCTTAGAGTGATCAGTGTAATCACACATCATGGAAACTGATGTCCCAATTAACATTCATGCAAAAAGTCAGTCCCTAAAAAGAAACATCAATACAACTGTCCTTGCCAAGTGCTAAGACAACACACAAAGAAACGTGCACTTCTACTGCTGGTTGCCAAGCTTCACACTGTCTTTAAAGTTACAGCATTGTAATAAAGACACATTTTTCAGTTTTAGATCTGCATTTTAAACACCACAATTTATAACAACTTGTATTTCTGTAATGTAGCTCTACTATAAGTCTTCCTTGAAGCATTTTTTCTAGCTTTTACTGCCTATATTCTCACTCAAGATGATTTTTTTCCACTTTCTCCTTGACACACAATAAGGCAAAGTTACCAACTGACTTCACCCAGACCACACTGTAAAACATTTAAAAATTGATTATGTTGGATAATTTGCTTCTGATTCTTTGGTACCATTGAAAGTTAGAAAAAAACAATCCACTGACAATTCTTTGCTTAGTCTCTATTATAGATAGTACAAGTAATATTTCTCAGAGCTGCAAGTGTGCATAAGTTAAGTAAACAACATTGTCATGTCTGAGCACGCTCATAAGCAAATCACCAAAATGGATAAAATGTCAACACATCTTTTATGTTTTAACTCAGTAGAGAGCTGTCAACCTTTTCTTTACTGCATCCATACAAGTACAACACTGGACAATATTAGAAACAAGCACAAAATACTAGTAAATGCACGGCCTGTTTCCTGAGATAAAAGTAACAAACCTAAGCATCTATTTCACAGCACTCCTTTTAAGTTGATTCCAAATGTTCCTTGGTCTAAAATTTTGTGTCCCTTCTCCTACACAGCAAGAGACTCCACACCAATTGCTGTTTATACCACCCTTTTTATTTTTCAGCCAGAAATACATTTTCATTGGGTATTTCAATAAACAGTTTGTTTATTCCTTAAACAAAACCCCACCTCTTTGGCATCTGACCATATTCTGTTTTTCAAACTAAAGATTATATGAGGAAGACTTTACTTTCAAGGTCATTATTCAATACATTAAATTTACACAAGTGTAGTTAACTTTCAAAAATACACATTGTTTTTTTGTAACGTTTCTAGCAAACCTAAAAAAAGATAACCCAACCACAAAATGCTCACTATTGGGCTGCCTTCATTTAAATCTGTAGAGTAAGTGACATTTTCCATAGCACATGCACTATCTAGTGCTTTCTACTCATTCTGAGTGATAAGCAAACAAACAAGAAAAAAACCCCTTAATTCTATCAGAAACAACTGATCAAATAATTTACGTTTCAAAATAACATGAGATTACTTTTAACTTCTGCAGAGGTCATCAGTCAAAATCAAGTTGCATGCTGCTTCAGTAAGAAACTGTACCAATAAAAGTATAAAAACTATTTATCCATTTTTAAACATTAAGTTACTGAAGTGTTTTCAATACATCTAAGAATACCGCTGCCAAAACCTGCATTTGATGTCATGGATAAAATCTGGATAAAACTTATTAAGTAACAAAAGTATTCAATCTACTCTGTTGAATAATACAGGATCATCATCTCAGTGCTGATACAGAAATAATTCACTTGCACTCTGCCTATTAAAAAAAAATAAAATATCATCCCTCCAGAACTCAAGTGTTCAGTGCTTCAAGTCAGCAGAACTTCCAAAGCTATGCTGAAGTTACTTCTGCTACCATACATGGTAGAGAAATAATAAATTAAAATCAAAAACATTACTGACATACCAGTGCAGACATTCCAATTTGTCCCTCAAGACAATGTAAAAAATAAAACCAACAACAAAAAATCTTCACTCCTCAAAACATTTGCTTTAAATAACCCAAATACTTATTCTGAACATATTTTATAGAAAAGGCAAAGCAATTGCTTCCATGCAGAAACTAAAAAAATAATTTAATAGGATTCAAGTAGCAAAAGTTTGCTTTATGATTCCATCCCACCTCATTGCCAGTACAAGCACGGTCTGAAAATGTTTGATTCAAAACGTTTGAACTGAATTGTTTGAATAACAAGCAATTTACTCAGTCACTTTCCTCTCCACGTTGTAAAAACCCATACTTTTTCCTATAGAAGACAAACAAAAGAACACAACCAAAAAACCTCCTAAACTTGAGTACTTATCCAACAGCAGTTTCTAACATCAAGCCAAAATTAGCAACAACCAAGCCAACATCACCAATTTTTCAGTGTTAAATTACCAAAAATACTAGATCTAGCTGTACAAAAAAAAATATCCCAAACCCAAAAATCAAAAGGTTTCTTGTTAAAACATGTCCAAAGAAATATCCACTCATTGCAGTCAAATTTGCATCAGAAGCTGCTTGCTCAGGAAAGATTTCTCCCTCCAAGTATTTGTAACACGTTGCATTGCCAAGACTCTATTCAAATAAATTACTTTCTGATAACATTAAGCTGATACAACCACCTACAGTGTGGACAGTCATGTACACAGTACAACAGTGGATTTTTGCAGCAACAGGAAAAAAATAAATCAAATTGTTTCTAAGTTCAAGATGGCAGCTCATGTGCTGTTCCTTGCAAACATACGGTCACCTCTAAGGGTAAGGTGTTGGAGTTGGTATTGTAGCACTTCTGTGTCAGCAGGTTCCTTAATGCTCATTTTGTCTAAATTGAGGTAGTCCAGGGATTTTGAATGAGCCCTTTTACCTTTCAAAAGGCAGAGAGGCAGGGGACCATGGAGTGCCTTGTAAGGTTCATATGGTAAAGCTTTATTGCATTTATCCCCTGAGCTGGGCATCCGCCTCCTCCTCCTTCCATTTACTGCTGGGATCTCATATGGCTGATAGTACCTGCTCCTGGTTTTGTACAAACGGGCGGAACGTGCAAGTCCTGAATCCAGCTGTTTGGAGCGCAAGTTCGGCCCAGATTCTCCTTTGCTCTCTTCACTTCCTGTGCGCTTCTGGGCTAACTTTAGCAGCTCCTCTCCAGTTGTGAAGCCAACCAGGTAGTTAGAGTCCATGTGGAGGATCTGGTATCCTGCAACCGTGCGCCGCATTGGTGAACAGGGAGTACTGGAACAGCGGGGCTTCTCTGCTTCCATCCTGCCCGCAGAGCTCACCTCTGCCAGAGGCACAGGGAGGGTGGAGAGGGCAGTCCTGGACTCTCCATTTACGTCAACTTCCATTTTAAACACAATGCTATCCTCCTAAAAATAAAACAGAGGTTGATCAGAAAATAGAGCCTTCATGCGATACAAGATGCTGAGAAAGGATTGCAGAAGTGGGATTTTGTATCACCCAGGCCAGTACTTCTCTGTTCAGCCTTGACTTGTGCTCTGCAGCATGTCACTTAAAAGAACTATCATGAACATCTGCCTTTTAAAATTATCCTGGGTGGGTTCTTTTAATAAAAGATAGCATAAACAGATTTACATACTTAACTGCTGAAAACATACTCGAATAGTATTGTACACACTAAAAAAAGGCAGCATCTTTACAGTCCACTTTTTCAACCTTTTAGTCCATTTGATTCCTTACAGTCCCTCACCTCTGGGGGCATCTACATCCACTGGCACTTCTCCCATATTTAGTGTATTTTTTATATTGACAATAATCTCATTAAACCGAGCTTTCAAAAAATGTGTGTAACACCTGCCACCTCATCCAGGCCATGGACCAGACATGATCTACTGAGTGTACTGCATTGCTTCCATCTTCCAGATGTGCAGACAGCTTGCTTTATATCTGAAGAATGGCATCCTGGCCGTTCAACATCTGCCTGTACAGGTCATCAGCCTTTCACCCCATCCACAAGAAAACCCACCTCTCATCTTGTTCACAATCACCCAAACACACACTCTCTTATTCTAGTAGGATTCTAATGTATTTCTAACAAAGAGTTTAATGAATATAGCATTAGATTTTTATGGGCATCTTAAGAAAAAAGAATAATTACTTGGTTTTCCTATTTTTTTTTTGCAAACAAACTATTTTGCCCTGGCCTTTCTTCCCTCACAATTATTCCAAATACATTGCTTGATGGTTTCACAGATAAAACTGCTCACCACAAGCCATTACCATCTCTACATGAAAAGATATGGTCCCTCCCACAGCAAGTATACACCAGAAGACTCCAGAACATAAGGAAGCCTTCTTTTCCTTTGTTTACAGCACCATCAAAACCATCTCAGTGACACACTGACTTCACAAAACTGAAAGGTCAAATTTGTTTCCAAACCCATGCTTTCTTCATTGTCAGCCTCACCTTTCCTCTAAACAGTATCATGTGGCTCTCCAGTCAGTCCAGTTCACAAAAAAATTCAGCATAACTATGTTTAAAGACAATGAGACTCAAATAAGAAAGTTATTATCTTAAGTGTCAAGCAGAAACAGTTCTGAAATTCACTATGCATGACCATAAACCATATTCAAAAGATCAGAAATGTTTCATAAATGAAACTGATTTAAAACATGCCATTAACAACTTCTAAACTTCTAAAGCTGCTACTTGCTGCCATTCTGAGGCTTAGGAGCTCACAGGTCAAGTAGCAAAGAGGCAACAAACAACGAAATGCTTTATTCAACCTTCTGCAATTAGATGCAAATGGCACTTGGCAAAAGAAAATATTCTAGCCTCGAGCAAAAATTAAGGCTACTTTGTTTCTGTTCAGGGACTGGGAAGGAGCAGTTCAAGTATGTTCCCACCTCTGCTTTCCTGCTTAGTCTCAAATTAACCTGTTGCTCTGTATGCTAATAAACTAGGAGTAAGCAAAATCCCCACAGCTCTGCTGAAGTGGATTTTATTTGCCATTAACAAACTTCTGTTATGGAGCGACTATTACTAATGCTCTTTAAGTCTTAAATCTTCTTTTTATTCTCACAATCATGGTCCATTTAGGATTCTTCATTACCAGTTTTGTGTAGCATAACTTTTACACACACACTTCATCAGCGTTTTGGGGTTGGACTAGACGATCTCCAGAGGTCCCTTCCAACCACGACAATTCTGTGAATCAAACAACGCAGGTAATATAGCAAAAGCTAAATAAAGAATTAAAATAGCAAACACAAATTTCTCACTGACAAAAGTCCACATAAAACTCATTAATGCTACCAATTATATTTAATTGAATACAAGATATATTTATGGAATCAATTAACACTTTCAGAATAGCACGCAGTAGTTGTTTCCTACTTCAGCACCATATCATCAATGAATTTGATGAGGTTTCAGCCACTGAATCAAAGACATTTATGACAATTTCTTAAGTAGAAGTTATATACCATCAGGAAGCACGATTACTGGAGGCACAGCACACAAAAATTTTTCATTAAAACCCTGTGGGTTTAGCCAAGAAACCTAAGTATTTATCTGTTCTTGCTCTTTTAATTCTCAATTTTTATCCTGCAGTTTAAAAAATCTTTCCAGGAACCTTCCAGAAAGACTCAACTTGTTCTGTTAAAAGAAACTGAAATGACGCTAGAAAAAGTATGAATAAAATAGTCATACAGCACGGTTAGAAATCAATCATATTACCTAATCATATATAAACGGGAAAATCAACCAAAAAAACCCAAAGCGAACAATCACTTTACAATATGTGCCCTAGAAAGGAAGAAATGCCTTCATGCACTTTGAGTTAAAAAAAAGCCTTGAGAATCTGAAAGCAAGACAAACACTCTTCTCAGAACACACCTTTTTAAAAGAATTTACTTCTGTTTGAAACCTGGGTGTGTGCACTCTTTGTAACAGAAAACAATCAGCTTGTTAAAGTAACGAAGTAGGAGGTGAGGAGTCAGCAGCTCATTACCCAGCAATCACCCCTCACTCACCAAACCCTGTATACCAAGGAAAAACAGAGCACAGAAGTCTTCAAGTCAGAAAGCTCCAGCCTGAAACTGCAGAACTCCCATTCCTGTGCTCCAGGGTGAAGGGCAGCCCTAAACCCAAGAAATCTGTCAGACACTCCAAGCAACAGAAGCACCAAAAGCTGGTGCCATAAACATCAAAAGCTCCAGGGAACAGCACTGCCAGCTGGTGACAGGAATGAGTGGCCAGCTCCACAGGCAGAGGCACAAAACTCAGCACGTATGTGGTTCAGCTGCTCTTTCCCAAGACTTTTAAATGTGAGTTACTCAAGCTGCCATATGGCTTCAGCATGCTTGCCATCCTTATCTAGCAAAAAAATTAAAAAAAAGAAAAAATAGAAAAACATTATTTAGAAGACTTCTATGAAAGATTCTTTGAGAGATCCACAGTGAGAGCAGACACCATCACCTACAAATACTTATAGACGGCATTTTTAGGACATTTCAATGGTTATAAAGCATTTGATGACTTCTGTTATGTTCACTGGTATTTAGTAGCATAAGCTCATCAGTAATTCTCAGCAGCAACTACAGCACTGAAAAAACCCCACCCCAGTACTTCAGTCTAAAAAGATTCTTTAAAAAGATCACAGCTGGCTTGTCTTCTTGCTTGTCAAAGAGAATGACAGACTGATGCCAATTCAAGGCAATTTATAATTACAGATTTATTATTGAATCAAAGCAAAGAGAAGAGGAACAAGAAGGCATATCCCTTCTTTTACTGTTGCTCCACATGTTTAAAAACACAGAAAATAAGTGAAAATAACAGTTACCAGGAGGATTCATTTGACCAATACACACAAGAAGTGCTTCCAGGATACAATCCACTTCAATAAAATCTTACAAGATTTTATTAATTTTCTTTTTAATATAAAGCAGGCTCTGCATAAAAATTAATCCAGCTAAATGAGGAAAAAATGTCTAAAACACAGAGCAGAGGAACAGTGAAATCCGAGATTAACTACTATAAATCATTGTATGACCTCAAAGAATACATTAATACACCTGGGATAGTTCTTTGAGAGAAAACCCCTCAAAATCACCGTATTTAGCAAATATAAAGGCTTTCTGATTATTGCATCTGTCACAAAGGTGTCAGATACCATTCACACCATTTTCATGGCATGGGACAAACAAAAAACAGATACGTATGACACATTAATGCCTGACATCACACCATGCTAGTATATGCACTGTAAATCATTTATTGTCGAAGAAAGGCCTTCTAACCATGTGCCTCACTGCACCCAGTAACACCTTTTGTTTGAGTTATTTTTTCTGTTACATTTATTACTTGCTGTCCTTCTGAGGAGAGAAATGTGACCCAAAAAAAACCCCAAAAAACTTTAATGACTCAGACTTTGAAGAAAAGAAAGACAAAGACAGGTTTCCCTTGACACTCCTATGCTTTGTAAAAAGTCTGTATTATATTGAAACCAGAACCATAAGCTGCACTCAACAAAATAACTGGTTCTCTGTAATTTGGTATTTCTTGTTACTTATTTTTTCAGCTAGAATCTGAACTGATTTGAGAGGATGCCCTTTTTATTTCTTTTAGATAAGCACTGAATTTCTCTCCATCCAGCAACTGATTCTACTTCTTCTGAAGAACCAATCTTTTTTTTCCCCTAGATGCAAAGATTTGCTAAGAACCACAAATATCTGCCTCCTTGATAAAATAATCACAATTGCAACAAGCAGAACAGAGATTGCAACAGACTCAGTGATAGCAACTGTGCAAAAGAGTCAAATGTACACAATAGAGATACAAAGCCAGTTTTGACTTTCCCTTCTCTGTGCTGCTATGATTCAATATATGCAATGTACTTAAAAAATACAATGTTTGCCTATCAAACATCAGGAGTATGGAAGTCACCAGCATGTGTGAAGCACATCTGAAGCCAGCCACACACTTTTAATTATTTCAATTGTCCCTGTTTGTGAGAGTTAAGGTAATAAAAATAAAATAAGTAATAAAATAATTCTTTCCCCGTCAATCTGAAAAGGAAACAAAAAACCAAAACCAACCAACAAGAAAAATCACATACAAATAATATGTGCTCTTGGAAAACCCTTATTGTTTCTCTGCCACTGAAGTGTGCTGATGGAATTACATAATGGTATAGTGATGCTTTCTGAATATAATTATTTCCAGTCTGCAACTAAACCAAGTGAAGTATTTGGGTGAAATGGGAAAATGAAGTTAAAACCCAGCTAGGTAAGAGCATCCACAAAGGTGCCACATTTATTTTCCTCAAGCTCGGGCAGCCAGGCAATGGACCTTGAGGTGCGACAGCTCCTGGGCTCTTCCAGCACAAGCTAGTGACACTGTTGCACACACTGCCACAGGATGCTTGTTCTTAATAATTCTGTTTACCTTCTGCTGATGGGACTCATAGTAATACTGTTTAACAGTGCTTTGTAAGGTCCCCTCTAATAGCTGGTTTATGTTCTACAGACTGATAGCATGTTTGTAGAGACAGAAATTTAAAAAAAATCACAGAGAACAAGCTCATGAACGGGCACAATAAACTACACACATTCTTCACCAACTCTTGCTGTTCCTGAACAGAAATTCCAAACTACTCTAAGCTAAAGAGAACGGAGGTAATATTAAACTGTTGCTACACATAAGACAACATTCAAATGGCATAAGAACAAAGTTTAGCACAGATGTTCTTCCTCAAAATTACATGCAAGAAAATGAAATTATGCATGAGGCATGTGTTATAATCTTGCAAGTCTTAAGAGAACAGATGAATAGAAATTACTGAATTAATAAAGCCAGAGCAGTAACTTTAGAATGTGGTATGAAACAGCCCAAAAAACAACCAGGAAAGTGGGGTGCGTGTTCTTGTCAACAGGTAAAGTATTAAGCCATTCAGCTACCCAGCATGCTAGACAATAAATACCACATGGTTTATACAGAACCAGGAGCTGTAAAGTGTTTTCACAAAGAAGATTACATCAGTTTCCAGCAATTTGCTACTACTGCTAGTACCAAGAACTATTTAACCAGTTTGTTAACTCTTGTAATTAATGCAGCTTTAAACACAATAGAATTATGATCCAGGAAACTACGTTTTAAAACTAAACAGGATCACAAGTGCATTACTGAGGAACTACAACTGGCAACTCCAGTAACTAGCTCAGACCAGATCAGCATGACAGAGCACACAATTTACACAAAAGAGAGACAGATGGAATGTCAAGAGCCTGACCAGGCTGATGAATTTTGTATGAGCAGACTTAGCAAGCAGGAAAAGTAAAAGAAAATGGTGTGAAAGAAGGCCACTTAAGCCTAAGATCTCTTTGCCAAGCAATACTAGATGGAAGTGTTTAACAGAGGGTAACTCCTCTGAAATATCTAGTCTTTCATATGAACAACACAACTTCATTGCTGGATCAAATCACAGATGAATGTTCACTCTGTCAGTAAAATGATGTTCCTGGCCAGCATAAACTGGTGGTTTACTATTGTTACTCACCAAAAGATGAAACAGTGAGATACATGTAAAGAAGCTGATGCATATTGTAAGACATAAATTTTTTTCTTCAGTTGGTTAGTAAGTAAAAGAATGTTGTCCCTGTAATCAGCTATTCACATAAATACTTTTTTTAAAAGTTCTACTCCGGTATCAAGAAAAACATTTAATCAATGCAATTTAGTTTTTCCAGTCTATTTTTTAACAGAAGCATTTTAAATGACTAGTTCTTTGTCTTAACTTGATACAATCTATAACAGATATTTAGATATTTGTTTGAAGGGTGTATCATTCATTTATACCATTGCACTGCTAATGATCACTTCCTCCAACTCACTAGCTTACATAAAGACTTTAAAGTTGTCTAATTCTCAAGTGCTCTCTCCCTTACTTAAATGCTACCTAAAAACAAGTATTATCGAGAATTAAGGCAAGTACGGAATAACAATAAAATCCCAACAGCACATGAATGTACAGTAAATTTCCATGAAACTCATAACTAGTGTGAACAGAAATGTTTGTCCCAGCAAACTCAGTTAATCTGACTTTGCCATAACAGACTGCATTTGCATGTGATTATACATGCCTGGTGGCCAGGCCAGCAACATAAGGCTGGTCACAGGAGAGATTATACAGAAAGCCACGCTATAATGTCAGTGCTCTTACACAAGAGCTTAATTTCACTGACTGCACTGCCATTGCCTCATTTCCCTCTGCTTCCTGGCCACTGCAAGAACTAGCCTCCTCCATCTGCATTATTCTAACAAATGCTCTCCCCTCAAGAGGGGAAGGAAAAAAACAATTAAGCCAGCACACCACCTCAGACAGAATATAGTTCAAAATACACCAACAGCAGGAGGGTGGTGGGAGGAGCAGCTTTCTGCCATCAATTCCTTTCTGTGTGCAGGTATGCCAGCATGCATGTACAAATGTGCACGACACACTGGCCCACTCTGGAGAACACACTGACCATGACACATTCATAGGAAACATCTGCTAATGAACACCATTTGCTACTTACATAGACACTCGCATTTATGCCAGGTAAAACCACTATAAAAACCAGCATATAGATAACCTATATAGACAATTAAGACCTGGGATTATGTAGGCCACTCAAAACAGCATCTCAGCTGCACAGAGACATTCCTTCAATATCTTCATACGCAGGGGCAGAAATGGCAAGAACACTCGTGCCCATGACCCAAAGCAGCTGAGCAAGTTTCATACTCAATAAAGTAACTCTCTATTGCACCTGAGAGGGCACAAGGGCAGCACAGGGAGCATTTAAAGAGAGCTCTGAGTCTCTGCTCACTGTCCAGTAAGTAAGCCTTACTACAGACCAAAGCAGTCACCCACAGAAAGCCGGGCACTGCTGCATTTTGTCACCACCACACCAAATGGCGAGGTCACGTCCGAGTTATCACTCGCCCAAGTGTGGGACAAGTAGGCCGCGACTAAGGAGGCACATAAATGGTTATCACACTGAATACATTGATAAATTCCAACACCTGACAGCGGCGGCGACAGGTGAGCCCTGGGCTCGCCCAGGGGCCCGAGAGGCTTTCCTGCACACACCGGCATGGGCCCGGTGTCCCCACCGACCCGCCCTGCTCCTCCTGCCCTTCCTCCTTCCCTCACCCCATGCCCATTTCTCCTCATGTCCCTTCCTCCCCCTGCCCCCCTCAGGGCCTGCGGGGCCGCCGCTCACACCGAGCCGAGCCGAGCCCGGCCCTGCCCGCGCGCCGGGCCCACTCCGAGCATCTCCGGCCCGCGGCGGGGC